>JAUBNU010387023.1:0-11594 GCA_032353855.1 Desmognathus kanawha | reverse complement strand
ATTACAAACAAGCAATGTGAATCTATAAAGGACCCAATACTGGAGATCTACAGTTACAGGTAAGTAACTAATTTCTTGTATATTGTTCAGAATGTCTAATAATCATTGCATGTTGTACTTTTCAGTGTTCTGTTTTATAAAAATCAATGTTGACAACATCCTGTAAACCTCGTCTTCTTCCTGAAGAATTCATTGCATTTATTATCATGCAAGGGGGGATGAAATGTATACTGTACGTGGGTATGTATTTTGTGGGGGGTTTGCGCATTGTTTGTCCACGCGGTGACAGTGTATTTGTTGATTTTTTTTGTAGATGGTGTTTATTTTTATATGAAAAGAAAAAAGAAAATCTGAATCGATTTTAAAGTAATGAGAAAATAAAGTGATTGCTTTTAAAATGATCACTTTGGGCCAGAGACATGCAAATGAGCAAAAACAGGTGCAAATGCCGATAGGTACTAGGATGAGCATCTCCGCATTTGCACCTGTTTTTGCTTATTTGCATGTCTCTGAATTTGGCCCTTTATCTGCATAGAGTTGCACATTATGGTGCCCTTGTCTTCATTTAGAGTACAAATATAATTGTTCTGAAGTGTGAAGCAAGGCCACCTTAAGTGGATCCCTGGATCCCCTTCCACAAGTTGATATATGTGTATGGCAGACAGCCTGTGGAATGCAAGCCATACCCCAACTCACCTAGTGTCGCGTTAATGTAGGTGCCAATGATGCCTTAACATAATGCATGAGTTCTATTATGTCCATTGTGTAATAAATAGTATGATTTACTGATCTGGCAACTACTGACACCCACTTTTCTATATTCCACAGAACCCGTCATCCTGTCAGAGGAAGTCCCCGGCCCCTCCTATTTACCATCCTCAAAGGCAGAACTAAAGAGCCGGGGCACTGACGACGCAGACAAAGACAGGGGGTGGCAAAAGAAAGGGGAGGGGGCCTTCGTGGAGATTGTTGACTCCGTGCAATCTCTCACGAAGGCCCTAGAAGCACAAACAAAGGCTCTTGAAGCACAGACACAGGCTTTGGAGGCACATACAAGAGCTGTGGAGGCCCAGATGAAGCAGCAAGCAGCAGATGCAGCTAGCCACCGAGAGCTTATGAGAGAGTGCATGCAGGGTGTGCGAGACATCATGAGCACACTTGCCACTTGCCATCTGGCACCTGCTGCACTCTCTCCTTCAAATGTGGCTAGCCCTGCTGTGGAACAAGTGCCAGCTGCTGGGCCTCCTGCTGTCCTCCATGAGCCTGTGTCTGTGCTTCCTGGGCCTGTGGCCTCCCCTGAGCCTGCTCCAGCCACCCCTGAAAAGTAAACGGAGGAGTGACCGGCGCCACCACAACCCAAGCACACTGTTCAAGGTAAAAGAAAAAATGTTTTGGAATAATCATCTGATAACGGAAAATGTAGTTGCTATATTTATGTGGCATTTTCCACAAAACCACTATCTCTGCTGCCCAAACCGGTCCAGCAAAACAGAAATGAAGGCTGGAGAAGCTAGAATTAATCTATGCCACGGGGAACACCTTTAGGCAGCTTTCCAAATCATTTTTTTGCCTACATGTGCCATTATGTTCAGAGTGAGACCAATATGCAAATCAGTTCTGGCACCACCAATGGTAGCAGTCAGTCCCGAACTGCTATGGTTCTCAGTCCTTCAGCACGAGGGGTCTGGGCTTGCTGAGCCTAGAGACACAAGCTACACCTCACTGAGGAGGCCTGGGGGATTGCTTGTGATCTCTCACTGAAGGTGTTAGAACCATAGCAGTTCGGGTCTGACTGCTGCCAGTGGTGGTGTCAGAAATGATTTGCAAAAAAAATGATGGTTTGAAAACCTGCTCAGAGGTGTTCCCAGTGGCATAGATTAATTCTAGCTTCTTCATCCATCATGTTTTGTTTTGCCCAATCTGGTCTATCCTGACTAGTCTGAGTTGTCCCAGTTAAGGTCTATGGGGTTAAACCGGACTGTTCTGTTTTGTGTTTTGTCTTCAATTGACCCAAATGTTTTGGCTACAGCTACAGCTAAACACCTCGATATTGAGGTAGTGCACAATGTCTGACACTAGTTCTAATGTGTGAGAATAGTTAATGCCATCCCCATGATCCTTAAGAAGCAGATACATTACTAAGTTTATGTATCCTATAATTTGGCTCATGGAGTAAGTACACTGTTAAAAAGTGTGTGTAACTTGTTGGTATTGTGCGTATTTGCCTGCCAGTGTGTTTTATAGTATACTTAGATATTTTGCGCCTGACAACTTGTAATGGACAGCATTTGCTTCTCAGTATATGCTATTCTGTGGTTTGGCTCCTGAAGTATACTGTTGCAAATACATCTATGTTGTTAGTGTTTAAGTTTTTTTTTCTGTTGCATGTGCATTATTAAATATTAGTTCGTGGAATGGTATGTTTTGCCTAGCAGTTTGTTCCAGTTCCATGTTAACATTTGTATTTCATAATATTTGCATGTCAGTGTGTTATGATTCATCTTTATATTTTGGCCCTGGTTATTTCTAGTTCACAATATTTGCTTTAGAGTAAATGGAATGTTATGTTTCGGCTTGTGGGGTAAATTGTTGTAAAGGGTGTGTATGTTGTTAATGCTTGTTTTTTCCCCACTGCACAAGCATATTTTGGCACTGATGTGTAGTATGAACTGTTTTCCATGGTACGTTTTGTTATGTTATGCAGATTCTATATAGCGCAAGCTGTTATGCACCAGGGTAATGTAGTGCTTCTTGTGGTTCCGTCAACAGTTTCTGTACCTGCTTTGGGTGTTGTCAGGTGCTCTGTAGTTGTGCGTTTGCCATTTATTTTGATCCCTATGTTCCTTTGAGGGGTGTGTGTTGCTGGAGATGGGTTGGTACAATGGGTGTTTACCTTATACAAGCGGGTACTTGGTTCAAGCTACCCTCTTCTACTTTGTGAGGCAGGTTGCAAATCGATTACTGACCATTCCCCAGTTTCATCTACTCGTGTGTTGAGTGCACTGTGGTTGGGCCTTGTATTCTTGGTATGTGTTCTAGAGTGGTTTGATTTCCCTATTGATCTCTTTTTGTTCCTCCCCTAATTTTGTTCACGGGTCTTCTGTCCCTCCTAGGAGGATTCTGTATGTTCCTATCTGTTTCGGGATGTCCCTGCAGTCTCTTTTCTCCTTTCTCTAACCTCTCATCCCTTCCGTCAGAGGTCTTTCCACCTTTCGCCTGCCATGCCAGTTTAAGCTTACCTTCCTGTCTGTGAGTGCCTGAAGACTCAAACAGGATAAAAATATTGTTTTCAATAAGTCATAGACCCACACACCACCTCTCTTTGGCTTCTACCTGCTATGCTACACAGAAAAAATGATTGTTGCACTTTGCACTGTTGTTAACTTGCGATCCACCATACATTTGGACCTTCTAAGTGAATAAATTCCACAGGAAGGTTACTGCTTTTCCAGGATTGCCCTATACTGTATTTTATCTTAGTCTACTCTTGCATTCACGAGAGGCCTCTGCACTCTTGAAGGTTCTCAACAGTTGTTTAGAAAGTTGGATCACGGGTTCAGTGTGGACTCTTTTGTTTGGGTGTGGATTGGATGACATGGTGGTTTGGTAGCCATGACACACATAGCTGATCTCATCTCATGGTTTGACTGTCTACTGAAACAAATTTGATGTAACTCCCAAAATTAGTTTGTCCAACTAAAATGCCTAGCTGCATTTAGAGAGAGCATCCAGATGCTTCCTCTTAACTCCACAGCATGTAGATCTAATGTTACTTTTTTACTTGTGCTCTTTGGGTAATAGAAATCCTTGGGTGATCTATGGTTTATTTTATTTATTAGTAATGTAATACGCGATAAATCCTTTGGCGTCACGGTACACAAAAAGGCTTAACATAAATCTTCACAAACACAGTAGTTTCTTAAGGTCTACTAAGGGCATTCAGAATCATACGGTATGGATGACGCAGTGGTTGGAGGAACACACCATGGAAACACATATTCTTTTATTCCACTAAACCGCAGACTCTATTAAAATAAATGAGATCTATGACCTCATTGCTGGGTGGATGGCCGACTGCTGGCTTTGCCTTAACGGCGAAAAAACAGAGCTCCTACTGCTTGCCTCGCCGCATACCAAAGACAAACTGGGCTCTGACTACAACACTTTTATTATTGACCAGCATGCAATACAAGTCCAATCTAAGGCTAAATCCCTAGGAATTTACCTGAACTCCAGTATGGACATGTCAGCACAGATCTCTACTGTAGTAAGCTCAGCTCACTACTACCTAAGACTTCTCAGACAGATCCGCCCTTTCATCTCAGACTCCGACTGTGCTACAATAGCTAGAGCTGTCATTAATTCCAAATTGGACTATGGCAATTCTCTACTTCTGGGTGCTCCAAAAAAAGAGTTGAAGAGACTCCAGACTATTCAAAACTGTGCAGCTCGAGTGGTGGCTAAAGTGCCTCGTCGCAGCCACATCACTCCGACCCTGAAATCCCTGCACTGGCTCCCAGTCATCCAGCGAACCAAGTTTAAGGCATTGTCATTAGTCCACAAATGTCTGCACAGCTCTGCCCCTCCATACCTCATGGATAGGATCCATGCTTACGTCCCCAACCGCCTCCTGAGATCCAACGGACAAAATCTTCTCTCAACAAGAAGGTTCAATAGGGTTAGAGCTGCTGGTCGCTCCTTTGAGACTGTTGTTGCCCCTCTGTGGAACAAGCTTCCAGTAACAGTCAGACTGATGCCCAACTGGTCCTCCTTCAAAAGATCCTTAAAATTTCTTTTATTCTCGGAACATTTCACCTGAGTCCCGAATTGACCTTGCATCTCCATTTTTATCTTGATCCGCTGCACCTCTCTTGACTTGCCCTGTCACCTCCTGCTATGGTTATGATGCTTGATTTTACTTATTGTTGTCGTCTGTTCTGTTGGGTGTAGCGCCTAGACGCCCTTGGGCTTAAGGCGCTTAACAAATAAATAATAATAATAATAATAATAATAATAATAATAAACAGTTTAGCATATTCTGTTATCTGAAACTACTTACTGCTTAAAGAAAGGTTGTACAGACGTAAATGTTTACCTCATTATGATCTGGCACTTCTCTTGCCTTACAGTACAGCTTTGACTGAGCCTGTTAATGTGCTTTGGCAGGCATACCAGTACAGCTTTGACTGAGCCTGTTAATGTGCTTTGGCAGGCATACCAGGTACCTAGCTTTGACCATGGTTTGACCAGTAAGTATGCCGCGGCATCTGCTGGCCCTGGTTTTTTATCCCGACATCTGAGAGCCTTGGCATGCTTAAAACAAAAGTTATGAAAGGGACGACTTTCCCTACAATTCCCCTGGACAAAGAGCCCATTGAATGGAAGCTGCAGGAATGAAGGTCTTTGCATCTTACAGTTTGAGAGTAAAGTTGTAAAATGCTTCCTATACTCTTGCAGGTTATCTGTATTCAGTTTTTTTGGACTTGCAAAACTCTAGGCTTCTCATTAATCTTCGTGAAATCACACCTTGTTCCAGCGTGTTGGTTGTGGTACATAGGTGCAGTATGGGACACCTCTCGCTACCTGGCCTTTCCACCTCAAGAGAGGGATTGCGATATTACCAAGATAGTATATCACTCTGTGGATGTGCTTCCCTCCTCTGCACAGCAGTTCCAGCATCTGCTAGATATGATGGCCTCTTGCCTCTTTCATTGGCCAGGTTTCCCATGCACAGAGGAGCATGAGGCCTTTGCAGTGCCCTCTGGCCTGCAAATGGAATCAGTTTATGGAAGGCTCGTAACAGCTACTGCAAGACTGACCCAGTTACTTTTGACCCACCTGCATTAGCTCAATCTGAAAGAGCTGAACGTACTGAGTTAAGATCTGTTACTTCGCAGGATGATAATGCGTCGTACGAGTCACAAATTATCACCATAGTGCATTCTCTAGTTAAAGACGATGACACAGGCCTGCCTAAATACCTAACGAAAATTCCAAGGCGCAGTTTGCTGTGTGGGATAGTATTTCCTCCGCTGAAAGTGATGCTGAACTCATCCATCAGGTCTTGTGTAAGACAGCACGGAATACCGTGTAGAATCATTGGAAAATACAAGCGCCATCCTTTGTCCCAGAGCAAATGAGCCCTTGTGGGGAAATCGTTAGAAAGAGGCACCTTATACTGTCATTTCTCTTTGGACAAAGATGAAAGCTATCTTTTTTATCTGTTGTTGTTTCCAATACACCCTTTAACAAATGAATCTGGTCAACAGGTCAGATTGAATACAGGACCTTTTTCCAAACAACTCTGTAAGCTTGAGCCAAATTTACAAGCTCTGACCTCAAATGATCTCAAATCTATTGAATTCTTTATATCGGACAGTTGCCCTCACCAAAGTACAATGCTCCCGCAATAAGGAGAAAGAGCAACCAACAGCAGGAAGCTGCAACGCGCACCTCAGGAGGCTCACCCCTGCAGAGTTTACCATCAATGGCTAAACAGGCGCAGATATGTCCCTGCAATTCACAAGTCAACAGTGACTCAGAGGAACAAGACGCTGAACTTGGGTCCCCCTTGCAGCACTCACTTTAAGCTCCAGTTGGCCACGCCCACCGACACTCCTCCTACCAGACCTCCACACCTCCTGCCAGACCTCCATACCTCCTGCCTCTTCAAAAGACAGCAGAGGGAGCTGGAAGGCGAAGCCGGACTTGAGCAAAGGCGGAGGAGGGCTAAGGCACAAGCCTTTCTGTGCCTGTCCATGCATGGCCATGCCTGGTTCTACCCCCCCAGTCTCCTCAAACTCGCTCTCTTTTCTCCTCTGTCTCCTCCTCTACAGCTCTTGACCTTCGTCACTCAACCCTCTTGCTCCTGTGTACATTCCCCTCTCTGGGCCTCCTCCATTGCAGGCCATTAACACCTTGGGTCCTTCGGACCCCGAGTCAGAGTAAGATTATTGCTTGCAGCGTAGGTGCTCCTTACTAAAACTGCAGGAATCCACCACCCTTTCCCCTCACCCAATTAGGAGTGGTAATTGGGAGCCGGTTCTTTCCATCTGGGGCAAACTTTTCAACCCCCAGGCTGAAGTAGAGTCACAGGTCCCAATTTCTTACACCATCTGCCTGACCCTGATGCCCCCTCTCCTCTCACAATCACTCTTTTTTTGATCTGGTCGTACCCCCTTCGCACACATAGAGGGCTCACCATCATCGTTAACACCTACTTCTGATCCCGCTCCCCCTTCCTCTGCCCTGGCGAACAGAGAACTTGCCACAACCCACCTTTCGGAGGCCGCCCCTGCTATTGTCTGGCTAATTAACTGCCGCTCTGCAGTTAAGCATGCCAAATGTATTTCTGCTCTAATTGAGGCCGGCAGACCTGGCCTCTGTGCGTTGACTGAAACCTGGCTCAAACCTGGCCATGCCCCGTCACCCCCTGATCTGATCCCGCCCGGGTATTCTCTTATTTCAGTTCCAAGACCACATGCTGTTGGGGGTTGGGTCGGGGCTCTTATTCACTTGTCTTTGTTGTCTGATTCTCTCCTCGACTTTGGAGACTGTGCTTCTTTTGAATACTGTGCTTTTAGAATAGGCCCTACATCAACCACTTTAGTTCCCTTTATTATCATCTATCATCACCCTGATTGCCATTCACTATTCCTCTCTGGATTCCCTCTTTTCTGTCAGAAAATTCTCTTGGGCTTTAAAAGAGTTTTATTTCTGGAGGACTTCAATTTTCACATTAACAATCCGTCGGATGCAGATGCTATCAGATTTCTTTCTCTTTTAGAGGACCATAATTTGGAAGCCTGTGTTTCCCCTCCCACACATGCCCTCGGCAACACTCTTGATTTGGTGATTCCCCACCACATTATTGTGGAGCATCTCCGCACTACTCCTCTAGCATGGTCGGATCATTGCTCAGTTCAATGCAGCCTCCCTTTATGGGCGGCGTCAGCCTTCACCAAACCAGCTGTTTCTACCACCGTCCATATCTTTGCCCAGAGGTTTTCCTTATTGACTCCAACAGTCTTTTCTCAGGCCTATTCACTGATGCCCCGCTCAGTAATTCGCATTAGGGTGTTCAGAGATCTCTAACTCTTTAACCTCCGCTTGGACGACTGTCGCGGATGCTATCTGTTCGCCCCGTAAAACTCAGATCCCACTGCCTCAGCACACCAAGAACAAATGGTTCAATTCAGATCTTCAGAACTTCAAGAGACACAACCGGAGACTGGAACGGGCAATGTGAAAAAATCCCAAATCGGCAACCCTCGCAGTGTTTAAAGTCCATCATGCTGCTTACCAACGCTGCATCATTTTTGCAAAAAAAATTCTTTTTTGGTCAACGCAATCTCCTTCTCTGTTAAACGTCCACAGACCCTCTTCCAACTGTGTAAGGACTTCTCAGGCGAGGTCTCTCCTCTCTCGGTTCCGGAGGAGGAGGGCATTGCCGAGTAGATTGCTGTTTTTTTTTTTACAATAAGATCGCACTCATCAGCGACTCCATCGCCATGTCCCAACCCTCAGCTCTCCCTATGCCTGACTCCTCTTTGCAAGGCGAATATTCATCTGGGGAGTTCACCCAGTTTCAATCTTTATCTATTTCTGATATCAAGAGGGTTTAGCGAGACAAGGCCCCTCTTCCTCTCCACTGGACCCTATTCCCAGCAGGGTCCTGAAAAACCTAGCCGATTGAATCCCTCCGGACTTGCAGCTGGTCATCAACAACAGTCTATGCCAAGGAAACATAGAATAGTCACTCCCCTGATTAAACAGCCTGGCTTGGATGGTCGTGACTTTAAAAATCTTCAACCCATCACTCAGCTGCCCTTTTTCGCCCACCTCACTGAGTCTTTTGATGCGGGAACTGCAGGCCGTCCAGAACCGCTGTGTGCACCTGATAGTTGGTCTCCAAAAGTTTGATTGAGTTTCAGGGGCCAGGCTGAATTTGGGATTGCTTTCCGTCAAGAGTCAGGTGAAAGTCAGGGGACTCATGTGGAAAGCTTTGTACTCACAAGGCCCTCTGTATCTACGTCATCAATTCAACTGGGAAATCCCGAGAAACCTTCCGCGTCTCTCACGACATGGCAGAGTTGTGATCCATCGTGTCATCAAAAGCAGAAGCTGAGGAGTGGCCTTATCCCACCAGAGGCTGGTGTGGTGGAATCAACTGCCAACAAACATCCGTCTGGCCCCCTAGCTGCCTGCCTTTAAACGGCTTCTCAAACTTCATTTGCTGAACACTGAAAAAGCCATTTTTGCTGCCTGCAGCTGATTTTCTGGTCTTTCCGCCGTCTAATGCCAGCTGCCCGTAGATGATATTCTGGTCTCTCTGCCCTTCAATGTTAGTTTAGGAATATGTATTAATGTTTTGGTGTGCATGCCCTCTTTTTTAATGTTTTGCACCACGCCTCGAAGTCCATGGCAGACCGTAGTGCGCTGAATACATTTTATTATTATTTTTTATTATTATTACGTACTTCATACCAGAATTTCGTTAATACCACAGAGGGTGCAGCTGACTTGTGTTCACTCACATGCTTTTACTTGTGTTGGACGCAACTCATACGTTTTAAATGTGAACTCTGCACACTGCTCCTTCATAAGAGCATATAATATTTAGGATGGTTCTGTCAGGCATACATTGAAATACATGGAATGCTCTACTACTTACTAATTTTACAACAGATTTTTAAAAATTCTATTTTGCTCCAATTCCAATCCTTACATCTTAGCCTGCCAGAATTTCAGTGAGTTCTCTGGGTAACATTGGTGCTCACATTGCACCATAATTTTATATTACATTGTATTAGTGTTATTTCAACCCGCTCTAATACACTTATTGCTACCTTCTCAATACACTATGTGGTCAGCTCATCTGTCATGCTACCACATTGGTAGATGGAATTCTTATTCCATCTACCTATAATGTCTAATTTTTACCATTTGTCTAATTTTTTTTACTTCCTGGTGTACGTTATTCCTTCGAATTTTTTACTTTCTAACCCCAACTGCTTGTTAGAGTTAATTTTCTTAAGTCATTTTGAGAGTGTTTTTGTACTACCAGAGGTAGGTCTTCTATATTGCATAACAGTGTCCATAATTATACTATCTGAGAAGGTAGTCCCAATCTTTTTTCTACCTTTACATGAAGACATGTGTACTTGGTCTAGCCTTCTCCTAATTAGGTTGAAATATCCTCTGATGCACTTGAAAATCACTTCTTGTAGTGTCTGTAGCTGAATCTGCAATTCTGTTTCCCTTTTTGCTTTTTTGAATTTTTTACATTAAATTATTTCAATTCTGAGGTACATTTCCAATAATAGTTCAATACATATTGTCTAACTTTTAATATAGTCACACAGCTAAGCCATAAATAAGGTGTTAGGGGAAGCCTATTTAAGGGTAAGGTCCAGTAGAAAGTACTATTGTTTTAATCCTAATAATGAGTGAGTCTCAAGGTTAATATCTCTCTGTGCAGAACTACATATGTAAGTCATGACACATAAAACAGCAGTGTTAAAAAGTAACATTTATTACAACACAGCTTGTTAAAAACATGGCACTCTTAAAACATACTGGCTGTAAGCATCAGTTAGATGTTATTACAGAGCATGCAGAAAATGACAATGTATCAGAGGTATATATGATGTTTGGTTACAGCAAGAATAGTGTCACCACAATCAATATATATATATATTTTTTTTAGCCATGTACTCAGATGGCATTGCGGTAGTCACCTCTGATCCATTCCAAGCGCAATTGGAAATATTTACCCTAGCTAGAGAATTTGGACATAGGTCTGGGCATTTACTGGATGAACAAAAGACTGAGCTGATGCTATGGAATCTTCCTTGTATCAATATTACCCATTTATCGCGACAGGTTGTTTATTTGGAGATCACAGTCCGTCAATCCTTTGCTGCTACCATCCAGGCTAACTTGACCAAAGTTGTACAGGAGACCATAGGTTCTCTTGATAGATGGAAAAATGTTCCACTTTCTATTATTGGTAGAGTTAACCTTATTAAAATGGTTGTTCTCCCTAAATTCCTTTAACTCTTCCGTGCTCTCCTGGTTATATTGGATAATACAATCGTCTGCAAAATTTACCAGGCCATTGATAAATGTTGTGACGAAAGAGGGGCCGCGGTAGCAACAGGCCCGTTTCGCACTAACACACCCCCTAGTCGAACACTCTCAGCCTGCCTCGTGCAGGGATTCCCAGAGAGAACTAGGGGTGTCAAATACCCAGGATCGCTCGCCCTTAACGTGCAAACACCAGAAATGCCACCAAAACAGAAAGAGATCGATGCGGGATCTTTCAAAACAAGACACGTTTATTTATTCCAAAATAAGTAGGCACATTAGGTTACAGAGACGGTTACTTTGGTTGTCCCTCACCACGCGGTGAGTCCTTTCAGTTACAGCAGGTAGATAGTAATGCGTCTAGTTGTTCTAGTTACTCTAGTGGTTCAGTTACGAATAGCAATCATATGGCAGAATGAACACAGTTCCAATACAAGGCCAGTACCACAGACAAGAGGCCACCAGGACTCACCACTCCAGAAACTCCGTTGAGGACGAGGCAAGCC
>JAUBNU010375948.1:0-11629 GCA_032353855.1 Desmognathus kanawha | reverse complement strand
AATGGAGCCGCGAGAATACTTGTCAATCGCATAGCCAATGCGGGAAGGCACGGTGCAGGACTGCTGATGGCAGATATCGGCAGTCGGGAGAAGCAGTCAGCGGCTGGCATTGACTACAAGGGGGCATCGGTCCCTACACATCTCCTGCCTAGCAAGTGGAATGAAGACAAGAAACGAGAGGCCCGGCAAAAATACAAACCCGACGCGCTATTTGAGGTGAAAGATAGGACTGGGGAAAGTGTGCTACACATAGTAGGATAAGTGAGCATGATGGGCGAATCTTATGAAAGAATGATGCAACAATCTTTTAAGTAAAATCGTCTTCTCTCACTAGCACACGGGTTTGCTACGCGGGGTGTGCGCGGAGTGCGGCATCCCGGGCACAACCCACTTTTCGTGCAGTGAAAGGCGACTGTCCTTGATCATGGACGACGTACCGACTTATTACCAGGGCGATCCCCTCCTTGCAGTTCCTAGCACTAATCTTTTACTCAGCGGCACTGCCAGGACCGTGTGTGCTGAGGCCGAAGGTGCCGCAGCCAGGTCGTGGGCGGTGTGCGCGGACAGTTTTGAACTGAGTCAAAGTGAAACGCACAGGACCACGACACCCCTGAACACCGCGCCGGATAGGCCACTGGTAACCATTGATCTCTTCTTGAAATCCTGCCATCGTGACGTACGGCTAGGCAGAGCCACTTGTCGACCTGACCCGTGCCGTACGAGAGAGGCATTCGAGCCAGCGCCCAGCGACAGAAGACATTGCACTGCAGCACCGAACTGCCTGCTTAACAAGAAAATGATAAAAAGGCTTGAATGCTTGTTGATCGCCTGCCCTGTAGCTCCAACCAGGCGAACGCCCATGGTTTTGAACGGTTTGAACTCACTGATCACGACGCCCCGGTCATGCAGTCCCCGCAGTTTGGCAAGCAACGTCCGCGACGACGAGCAAGTAGTGACAACAGCCGATGATTCGAAGTTAAGGTGGCTTTTGGTACCCTGCAGCATGTCCTGGGAGGCAAAGATCGGCCAGGCAGCTGCAATAATCAGCTACTCCCAGGCAAGTAGGAGGGGGAAGGTGCCCCACACCACCAGCAGATGCCAACAGTTGCCCCAAGCAAGCTGTAAGGCTGGCCCCACTCAATGTCCACATGCCCAGCAGCCTTGGTGCATCTACCCTCAGGCTGATCCTGTGGAAAGAGTTGCATGCAACCCGCCCAGATCTGTCCCAGCACAGGGTCATACAGCAGCGTGCAGCCCTACCTGGCAAGGCGTGACAGGGAAAATTGCTCGCCTTTTTTTTAGCATCGGCGCTATCATGAAAAGATATTGGCAGAGCACATTGGCTTATATTGCTCCCTTCGCCTTGAGCGTGGACCACCCTGCAGAGCATGGTCCCACCCCCTACAATCCAGACCCCCAGAAGCGTACTACAACCAGCCCAAACTATAGCAAATCAAGGGTACTAGTGCCAGTCCGCCGGAACAGCATCACCTGCAGCTGCATGCTTGTGTGCCAAGGAAAGAGACTGGGCATCACAGGTGCACAGCGCGGGGTGCCTTGCGCAGGCAGTCCTGTCAACCCACCCATCTACCCCTCGGGATCTATTAGTAACAGAGGCATTCCTAACAGCACATTGCACAGTCAGAAAAAAATAACAGCCGTGAAGGCTATTTGGGAAGCAAACCATAAAGGTGGCATCCAGAACAGCTGCCTCAACAGCTGCCGAAGAGCTGCTCTACAGCCCAGCAGATGCCTCAGCAGCTGCCCCAGCGGATGCAGAGGGCATGTGGAACACAGGCTAGTCACTTGTGGCATAGGTAGTGATAACAACCAAGGCGATAGAGGATTACGCGTCCCCAATTATTACCACACACCCCGTTTCCTGCCCCCTATCTGCATCCCCCCCAGCGGACTAGTAATGCTTATGCTGGCTCGGGCAGGAGATGTGGAGCCTAACCCTGGGCCTGCCTCCTCCCCAAGCCAAATGGCGACCTTTCGTATGCACTTTGAGCACCAAGAAGAACGATTTTGCCTGGTACATGCTTTTAATGCATTTGCTGGCAAGTCGGTGTTGGACGGCCAGGAATTATTAGAGTATTGTGAGCTTTATTTCAATGCATTTGACCGGGGTACATTTATGCACCTGGGAGGCGTCTTCTCCTCCATTCCAGAGGCGAGGGGTGACTTCAGCCAGCTGGTCCTAGACCATTGGCTTTACCATGGATGTGGGGTTGAAGCTTGCTTTTGTAAAGTTGCGTCCATCCCTCGCGACCGAGGCTGGGCGGAAAAAGCTCAAGTATTAGAAAACCAGGGAGCATCTGAGTACCTGCTTGGGTGGGGGGAGAACTATGGCGATGTATTTGGCCACATGACATGTGTGAGGCAGCACCGGGGTGTGTGGCACCTATTGGACTCAATGAACCCAAACCCAAAGCCCCTTTTGCTGCCTTGTGACTGGGACTGCATCAGAGGGGACCTGTATGCACTCACCAAGGGAAATGCATACTGCAATAAGCGGCTCCCACATCACCGCCTGGAGGCCCCTGCAAGTATCCACCATATTAGGCAACCGGAGTTGGCGGAACCCTCCATACTACATGCACTGGAATACAACCACTTTGCGATGGCCGCCAAAGTGGGAGACATGGTGAAGGCAGACCATATGAACCCATGGACCGCACCTATACTGACTGAAGACCTTACAAGAGACACAACACCAAGTCATAGGAGTGCCAGTAGCAGAACCATCACAGACGTGCCTGTGGCTGAACCACCACCAGGATGCAAACCCGCCACACGCACTCGTCCGGCTGAGCCCACAGCACAACATCAGCACAAAAGGAACAAAAAAGAACTAACAAAAGGTGAAAACACGGATACAACAACACATGGGCAAAATACGCATGTGTTTGAAATAACAGAGCAGAAACAGCACGTTGAGGATGAGGCAGTGAAGGGGGAATGCAGAACGGTGGCACAGAAGGGTCACACACAAAACAAGGCTAAGAACAAAACCAAGAAACAAAAGAAGCAGCTGGCCCCATACAAAGGGAAAGCAATTAAAGTAAAGGGGTGCACCCAAGCCAAACTAACACCATTTTTGAGAGCCCAGAGCATGCCCCCCAAAACGCTATGGACCAAACGGTGTGGACCTGGATACAAGGGCGGGCAGGAAATTAGCCCTGAAGCTACGAGCGTAGATCATGGTATACAGCTGGAGGTGGATGCCAGGGTACCTGCAAACACCACAGACAACAGTCAGGACGCTACATGCCAACGGTGCCACCAACAGGGATCCAAAGGTAAACTGGGCTGCCTAAGGAAATGCCAAGCCCCCCAGCAATGTGGAGCGCACATGCACGACCTGTGCTCAGGCTTGCAAGCTGAACGAGGGTACTGCAAGGCTGTATGGCTATGCCCCAATCACACAGACCTGTACCCCGCGATTGGCCTGCCCCCACACCTCACCACAGACTCCCAAGGATACTACGAGTACTGTGGACTATGCGGGGATAGGAGCGCAAAGAACAACAAGCTGACCATGTGCGATGAACCCGGATGTAAAGAGGCCTTCCACCCCAGGTGCGCGACCAAAGGCATCCGAGAGTATCCCCCCAGGTCCAAAGCGTACTGTCCAACCCATATGCCCATGCATGGCAAGAACCTGGTGGAGCACCTAGCAAGGGAAATGGGTACGATGAGCGAGCATGCCGAGAATATGGACATCACAGGAGACCTGCAAAGATTTATTACCGGACAATGGAAGAGAATAAAGAGTGACTACTGCTGGACCCTACCCACTGACTGCGCGCACCCGGGGGTGTACAAGCTACTGGTGGAAATTAGTAGGGATCAAGCCATGCCCACAGTAAGAGGCAATACAGCAATCGGGGCACTGGAAGGAGTGCTGGTGCGGGCAGGCCTAACAGAGCTAGAGGATGTAGAAGGGTTAATAGCAACGCATGAGTGGACCAGGGAGCTCTTTAACGAAAAAACACACACAACTCGTACACACACCCCTCCACCCCCCCTCCAAGAATTGCACTCAGGCCCTTCATCTCCTCCACCTTCCCCCCGGGCAACACATACCAGCCATCCCTGCCCTCCCCAAGACCCCCCCGCCCCCCGGGCAGTCCCGCCTGACCAAGACCCCCCCCCCAAGGATGAGGGCCACCCGGCCCAAGCATGCGAGGTGGAGACACAGGAGGGGGATGGCACGTGGTGGACGTGCGCAACGTGGAATACTATGGGCCTGGCCACCTCCGCACTGGAACTGGGTGAACGGGTCAGACAGGTAAAACCACACCTCCTGAGCCTAACAGAAACGAAACACCGGCATGGGCCGAGGAACGGTGGAGTAAGAAGAGCAGTGGCAACTGCTCTTGATGGATATGTGACATATGCAAGCGGCAGCGCTGCAGGAGGCAAGGCAGGGGTGATAATTGCGGCGACACTGGACATGGCAGCAAGCGGGCAAAGTCCACCCAAACAAATGGAGCTGCCAAAGGAACTATTGGGACACATCTGCCACGTGAAGTTTGACAGGATGGGCAGCGACAAACCAATGCATATGCTTGGGGTCTATGTGCCAGTGAATGGGGAAGACGCGGAAACCACAACGCAAAACATGATGGAATATATCTGCAAGATAAATGAGGTAGCAATATCTAAGGGCGAGCTGGTCCTAGTAGCTGGAGACCTGAATGCAGACTTTAACACGGGCAAGGCCAGCACGCAGTGGGCTGCAAAGGCGTGTGCAAGGCTCAAGGCGGTTGGATTTGAACAAGCACATGGGGGGCCGGATAGGAAGGAAGGGTCATTTACCTATGTTGGGCCACACGGGGGCAGCTTCATTGATGACGTACTCATCAGCGCCCCAAACCCAGCAGGACGCCCTAGGCACTGGAGCCAACCTGCCGAAGTGGTGAGCACTGTGTCAGATCATGCCATGCTAGTGACAAGGATAAATGGAGAGGCAGTAGGATGGCCAGCCCCCTCCGCTGCTCATGTGGGTGCAGAAGGCGGTGAGCCCCTTACCCCCCCCAATACCAAACCCCGCTTTGTCACTCCCATCGCAAAAGCACAACTGAAACAGTACACGGCAAGGGTGGAAGTAGAGCTTGTTCACAAAGCCCAACAAATGGAGGAGGATATTAAAGCACATCACTTCTATAACTGCACCCGAGAGAGACGAGCGACCAAAAAGAAAAGGGTGGCGGCAGTCAAGGAGATGGCCGACCGGGTGGTGAGCATTATACAGAGTGCGATGGACATAGCAGAGGCTGAGTGCGATACAGTGGGGGAAGGGAAGGGACGGGCCCACACCCCCAAGGTCCCAAGAAAGAATCTGGTTAAACTGCTGAGGAAGCGCAGGGAGGCACAAAGGGCGAGGAATATGGCAGCCAGCATGACAGATGACAGAGACACCCACCCAGGCCTCAGCAGCATTACGCACCCCGACATCCCGAACGCACCTGGAGAGGGGCAAACATTGCAGGAGTGGAGGGATGAGCTGAGAACCATCAGCACGGACACGTGCAATGAAATAAGAAACCTGGAACGGCATGAGAAGAAGAGGAGGTTCAAACAACATAAGGCGGCGTGGCAGCGGAGGTACTGGGTGAACCAACGCCGCTACAACAGCGCAGCCCTCAAAGGGGCCAAGACCAGCCAGGTTGCTCCAGTCATCATGCACCCACAGAAAGGTGTAGTTGCAGATGAGGAGGGAATAGTGGATGCATTCACACAGGAAACAGCCAACCTAATGTCCCCAGCAATAGGATTTACCAAGGAGGGCAAGTGGGAAAAGACAAGTAGCCCACACCACCCCTGGACGCCCGGCAACGAGTGGAAGGGGACGGCCCCCCCGGACCAGTTCAACCCAAGATGCCCCAGGCAGCGGGCCAATTATATGCCACAGATGGCAGACAGGTTGACAAGGGAGCTATACGACGAATGTGTGCGCAGGCTGGCATACAGGAAGGCGCCGGGCCCGGATGGCATACCTAATGAGCTGATAAAACACCTGCCTGAAGCACTGCATGGCATGATACATGCCCTGTTCTGCCTCATGTGGAACTGCGGGCACACACCGGACGAGTGGAAGGAGAGTTACACAGTGTTCATCTACAAAAAGGGAGACCCAAGCCGGGTGAGCAACTACAGGCCCATAGGCCTGGCCAACCACCTATACAAGTTGTGGACAAGCGTTTTGTCCTCCATGATGGCAGACTACGCAGAGGAGTTCGGGATGCTGAGCGGATGCCAAGCCGGATTCAGAGCCAAGATGGATACTATGCGCCAAGTGAGGGCTCTATTGAACTCCTTAGAAGACTCACAGGTGTACACTGAAGACATCATGGCAGCCTATATAGACTTTACCGTGGCCTTCAACTCCACAGAGCACGACATGATGCTGCAGTTCATGTGGGACCTAGGCTTCACTGAGGACTCCATCGCAGTCATCCAAGACCTATACACAAACGCGGTGACAAGGGTGAGGATAAAGGGGCGGACAGGAAAAGACATCCCGATTGAAAGGGGAACCATACAGGGGGATTCCCTATCCCCCTTCCTATTCTTGGTCTACATTGAATACCTGTTGAGGTGGCTACAGGTGGGGGACAGGGGGTACAAATATGGCTGTGTTCGGGACGGGGAGGTTCAGAGGAAGGCAGCGGAGGCGGGGGTGAAAATCGCAGACAGACAGCAGGCGGAATCACCTGCAGAGGCAAGTCCATCAGCGTATGCGGATGACCTGCTCATACTCACAGGGCAGGAGGAAGGCAGAGAAAACATGAAAATACAGCTGCAAAAAGTGGAAATCTTCTCTGAATATGCCGGGCTGACACCGAACGTACTGAAGTGCGCAATTACGGGCTTGGCGTATGGTGACATGGGAGGGAGTGTGGGCAGGAAGCGGCTGGGACTAGATGCTATAGGAATGCGTCTGCGGGGACTGCAGATGGGAGGGGAACACGTGCCAGTTCTAGCACCTGACAAGCCCTATAGATACCTGGGGGTGCATGTGACGGCTACGCTAGACTGGAAACACCACAGGGAGGAAGTGATCAAGGTACTAAAGGAGAAGGGAGCCAACCTGCTGCACAGCCTTGCCAACGAAAGTCAAAGGATGCACATGCTAAAAACCAGCGTCATCCCGGCCCTGACGTACGGGTTCTGTGTTATGGCATACACGCCGGCCCAAATGAAGGACCTCACTAGCAAAGTGCTGGCACTGGCCAAGGGTTGCTACAGGCTGCAGAAAGGGACCCCTAACGCAGCCCTTCAACTCCCCATAGATGAGGGAGGGCTAGATGTTCCCTCACTCATGGCTCAGTATGCAACGCTGGCGGCAGAGGATTTGCTAAAGGGTCTCACGGACGAAGGGCAGCTCGGCAACATAACCAGGTGCCTGCTCCTGAAACAGGGGCGGCACCTAGTGCCGGGCCTCCCCATGGACCTTGCATGGCCACTTACACGTAAATCTACCATCCTTAAGCAAATGTATGCAGTCATGCAAAGTGGGCACCAACTGGCCCTGAAAGAGAATGGTAGAAGTTCAAAACTAGTGCGAACCTCCTTCGTGGGAGCCCTCCTGGACAATGTGGAGGTGGCCCTAAACGGCTGCCCGGAAGGCTGCCAGCCTCCCACGAGGGAGCACCTGATCAAACTGTACGTCCTGCCGCTCCTGCAACTGGAAAGATACACATGGGCAGACATACAGAAGACGACGGGTAAGCTGATATCAGAAGCTGAACTAGCAGAGAAATGTCGGCCGATGATGGTGACAGATAGGCACAAGAGAGCACTCAACTTCCATAGCCGGGTGTTCAGCAACGACCCGCAAACAGTGTTGGAAGGAGAGGTGGCACTGGAACCCCTCCCTGAGTGCAGAAGGTGGGTCACTAGGCCTGGAGCAGACAAATATGACTACTCCGAAGGGCGTGGTGACAAGGCGACACTCGATGACTGGCTGGTGGAGCAACCGGTAAAGAAACGCCACAAAAAGGGAGAGGAGGGTGGTGGGGAGGCGGAACACTTCCACGCCTCCCAGTCCGCCCAGAGTCCCCCACCCATCCCCCTAGCACTCCCGTCCGCCCCGGTGGAGGCGTGTCCCCCATCTCAAGAGCAAACAGGCCCTAGCCTCCAGGCGGAGGGAAGCACTAAAGATAGAAAGGACCACAGGAAGACAGCAGCGATCTCCAGGGAACCCAAGCAGTGTGACCAAGCCGCACCTGAGGAGATCCTGGCGGTGACGGATAAGCCACTGGTTTGCGGAAGGATGGAACAAAGATTCCTGGTGAGATGGGCAACAGAGATTGGAAATGGAGCCTACATCAGCAAGTGGAAAAAAGCTAACTACGTGCTAGAAAGTAAAACGCCGGTGCCGGGCCGGCGTGGGTACTACACCATACGATGGGAAGACAGCTGGGAGCCCCGCAATGTCTTTGAGGGAAAGTGGCAGCCAATACTGCAGGAGTTTATGAGGCTGTGGGAGGAAAAACAAAACGAGGAGCCAGCTCCCAAGACACGCCCAGCGCACAGCCTGGTGGACCGGGACATAATGGGTACCAGGGAATGGCGGCCCCCGCAGCGCATCAACCCTGACAGGACGCGCATCAGTAGAGTGGCAGTGAACCCCGACACCACCATCCACGCACCTGGACGGTTTGTGCTTCTGTTAGGACCACGTCCGGGGCAGGAGAAGACAGAGGGGGCCGCTGAAATTGTCAGGTGTTATAGGCCTGACGGGAGCCTAGTCGGCACAGTACGTCCGAACCGGCTGCAGCAGCTTTGGAGGAGATGGTGCGTAGCCAGGGCACCCGGCCTGGAGAAGGACGAGCACCTATTTGCACAGGATGTGGCAAACCTACTGGTCAGATACGGGGGGGATATAAAAAATCACTGGGCCACCTTCACAGCCCTTATGCAAGCCTTCAGGACCGTGGGAATCTACACTGAAAGGTTTGCGTCCCCCCTCAACGTCCACGAAACAACACAAGTCTACTACAGTGCGTACAAAGAGGATGAGGCCTTTGGGGCCATCCATGATGCATACTCGGCCGCGTTCTTGACCCCGTCCCAAATCAACCCAGAATACACCCCGGAGCAGTTGGCAAGGGCACTTAAGCATGCGGTCCAATCAACATACCTGGACTCGGCGCAGCTGCACATCCTTGTATACCCGGTGTGGAAGTCAGAGCCCTATAAAAAGTGGCTCCTGCACCCACGAGTACACCGCCTCTGCCGCATCCCGAAGGGACAGTTCAGCTTTATACCCTACGACGACTTCACAGGCAGGGAGAGAAGAACGAAGCAAACGAGTGCAAAGTGGGATGTGGATCTCCTGCTGATCGCCAACCCAGAAGGAATGGAGGAGTGGTATGATCACGAAAGCCTGGCAGGGGCCATCAAGGCGGCGGTGGGAGACAGTGCACTGGCCATC
This sequence comes from Desmognathus kanawha, assembly GCA_032353855.1. Lineage (NCBI taxonomy): Eukaryota > Metazoa > Chordata > Amphibia > Caudata > Plethodontidae > Desmognathus > Desmognathus kanawha. The sequence goes on along the minus strand of JAUBNU010375948.1, from coordinate 2,181 downwards.
AGCCCACCTAACGACAGTATGAGATCGAAAGAACAAAACAGGCCCAAAGGGTTGGCTAAATCTACGAGGTGCTTTGATGCAGGTGATCTTGCAATGCTGCCGACAGGAAAACAGCACAGCACCACTGGTACGGTTCCGGAGCCACCACAGCTGGCGATTCGGCGATTTGCCGATGAAATGCTTCGCTACGACTGCCAGGGTTTCGTCTACACAGACGGCTCGAGACTGGAGGAAGCAGCTGGCGAGGGAACCAACGTGGGACTGGGGGCAGCAGTGGTGGACCTGAAACGAAACAAAGTCACCTATGTGGACCCAACAGCCTTAGACAGCATGGTCCGGACAATTAATAGGGCTGAGCTTGCAGCGCTTTACGCGGCTCTCTCGGACAACCGCGAGACGGAACTGCTCCGCATCCTCACAGACAGTCAAGTAGCGCTCAACTGGGTCCTGAATGAGATACATAGGCCCATGCGTACGGCGAGGTCGGTGCACAGGGAACTCCTAAGGGAGGTAGTGAAGCTTGTGCTTGAAAGGGACCGGAAGGGGTATGAGACGTTCATCGGGAAAGTCAAGGCGCATGCGGGGGTTTGGGGCAATGACCTGGCGGACGCGGCTGCTAAGCTGCAAGCCACACGTGCGAGTGGAATTGAGATTGCCATCCCTCCACACTTGTGTCGGAGGGTCGTCAGCATGAGCGACACGACGATCACTGTGGAGGTAGGGCAGCAGGCACCCATTGATGGCCCGTATGTACTGGAGGACGTTGGACTGCCAGGAAGGGGGCCGGTAATGGTCATCCCTGCACAGGCCAAGCCGGCAATACATGCCCGACTCAGGACATGGGGTAGCAACACGGAGGCTGTGCACTACAAGATGATGCAAGAAATGAACAGTGCGCAACAAAACAGGCTCAAGGCACTGAGCTCGGGGTACATGACATCTGGTGCGTACACTCACAACGACCGGCGCATTGTGAAGATGCTCATGACAGGAGTCTTCCAAACACAGAAGAGGGACCATATGATGTTCCCAACCATCTACCCATCTCCACAATGTGTGCTGTGCCACGGGCGTGGGCCAGGGGAAAGTATGAGAGCGGTGCTAGACTCGGATGGCACTGGGGAAGATGGGTGCGGCCATGTCATGGGTGGGTGTACACACCCCAAACTAGCTGCATGCTACATCAAGCGGCACAATGAGGCAGTGGCAGCGGTTGCCAAAGCAGTAGCCAATGGGAGCAAGGGTAGATGGCTTCAGGTGGCGGACCTCAGACAGGAATGCTTGGGGGAGCTGAGCAAAGAACAACAGAATGAGGTCACTAGTAGGATTCCTGAGTACATGCTGCCAACAGTGCCTGCAGACATCAGGCAGAAGATGCGCCCAGACATCATGTTTGTGGATGGTATGGACGAGGGGTGGCAACATAAGGATGTCACCAAAGACAGGCTGGCACGTTTGAAAAAGAGGTGCACAGTGTACATTTTGGAACTGGGCTACTGCAGAGACAATGCTGCCCTGAGGAAAAGAGCGGAAAAGAAGAGGCAGCATGTCCGGCTCAAGCAGGCGCTTATGGCGGAGGAATGGAAAGTTGAGGACATACCCATTGCTCTGGGGCACTGTGGGTCAGTCTATGGGTATGAAAAGGAAGCCCTGCAGAAGCTTGGGATAACCAGGCAGGACACAGTAACACTGCTTAAATGGCTGCACGGGCATGCGGTGCGAAGCATGTGTGGAATAGCGAGGTTGTACCAGGCACTTCGGAGCGAAGCGAACGGGGCGCTGGGATACAGGATGGGGAGAAAGCATGCAGTAGCAGGAAAAGCAGCGCAACAGGGGGTGAGGCCCCAAGCAAAGATTAACAAACAGCAAGGAGGGGCACCTAGGGGCGGGAGCGTATGGCACCCGCCCTGAGTTCACCCACCACCATGGCGGGGGGCCACGCCAGGCCTACCCTCCTTAGCAACACACCATCTGCTGGTGGTGTCCATTCTTTCTTTCTTTCTGTGCGGGGAGACCTGTCTGTGTCCCCGTCTTCCTCACCCTGAGGGGGGTGTATTGCAGCCAGTATGGTTGCTTGTCCAACATTTCAGGGAACGCTCCCTCTGGAACATCCACCACTCGTTCCATGTTTTCTGGCAGTGCAGCGTCCTTTGCCAGTATGTCTGCCAGTTCGTTGCCTAC
>JAUBNU010364877.1:0-11654 GCA_032353855.1 Desmognathus kanawha | reverse complement strand
TCGCGGAGGTCCGCGCAAAGACGCCAACTACCGTCTGGTTTAAGAACTGCTAAAATCGGAGTGTTATATGAGCTGTGAACCTTCCTTATAATTTTCCGTTCTTCCAGATTCTTTATGATTTCCGATAAGTCCTCAATAGAGGCCATGGGTAACCTATATTGCCTCTGAAATACGGGGGGAAGGCTTGGATCTGTGGGGATCTTCATAACATGTAAATGAGTACCTCCACAATCGTATGAATCTCTGGAAAACACCTCCTGATGTTCAATAAACATCTGTCTTAATGCAGTCCTCTCGGCATCGGTAGTGCAGCCGTCAGCTTTTGCTATTTGTCCCTCCACTAGTTTTGTGAACCCGGGGAATATTTCAGGAGTAGCTAATTCGTATTGCTCTTCCAATTGTTGAGTTAAATCTTTCATGGTAGCGTTACAGTAATATTCAATGTCAGTCTCCTTAATTGAGAATACAATAGTATCACCCTCTTGTTTATGCTGTACACTGACCTCCTCAGAAGGTAGTTCCGGGTATAAGGAGTGAATCTGGAACCATCCCCCAGGGCGAGAATACATACTGTCTGAAATCACTTGTGATTCTTCATCGATCATGTCCCTAGTGGCCCCCAATATGGTATTAGTTAGGTCGACACTAGAATGTGCATCATAGACCGCTAAACCAATCACTGTGCCTTTGGGGATTGTTATTGCCTCCTCACCTTCGTTATCAACAAGTATTTTGCAATTACCACTTTGTAAGTTTACTAATGCAGTGTATTTTGAAGATAAGCCGCGTGTTTTCCAACCCTCACTGACACTGATGTATGCCTCTTTTGGGTCGGGACATCGTTGCTCACTTTTCACTCGTACGTATAGAGTAGCCTGTCGTGTGTATCCTGGAATTTCTACACTTCCAGTAGTAACCATTTCTGTAGCATACGGCAATATCTGGTCACTTTGTGTTGCTAATTCAGTATCACAGAACTCCATAGGTTGTCCACCTAATCGAGACCATAGCTCACCGTTAATAACGTCAACAAATGCAACCATACGGTGTAAAATATCATTGGCTATACATATGTCATCAGGGCAACCATAAACAACTTGCATGTTGTGTTTTAATTTCTTTCCCCCAATGTCAATTTCAATCATTGTTCTACCTAGCACTGATTTTTCTGAAGTCACATTACTGGGATCTTTTTCATATGGGGTTACACGTACCATATTACCTCGGTCATGCAAGTCCTGTACCATTTTTTCGCTAATGTATGATCTCTCTGAGGTCAAGTCTAATTTAGCTTTAACGGGATGGGTTTCGCCCGCAATATGTACAGGGAAGAACCATTCCTCTTCGACTTTCTCCATTGGTACCAAGACTTTTATCGGGGTAAATTTATTAATTTTTGTTTTAGGTCGCCTCTGTTTCTCTGCGGAGAACTTCAGGCAATCTTCTTCGATCTGGGATTCCCATTTTCTATTGGAATCTAGCAGTACTGTGGACTGCCGTTGGCCATGTTTGTTTTGTTTGTCAGGATTTTTAGTAATGACAGTGACCTCGGGGTTCTGTGAGTTCCTAAAATATATTTCTATCGAGTCGGTACGACGTTCCACCACGTGGACACGTGTGTCATCATTTTTGTTTGTTTCAGCCTTTCGGATGGGGATGGGGCGTTTTACCTGAGCCCACAATACCCCGTTAAAGTAGTCGATAAGAGGTGATAAACGGCTAAGTAAATCACCACCCAAGAGTACGTCGATTGAATTTAAATCTACCACTACCATAGGATGTTTCATACAGTGTTTTCCTAAGTTAATCTCGATTTCGGCTATGCCTAACATGGGCACTTCCTCACCATTGACACTGTGCAATTTCCCTATGGGCGTGATTAGTTGTGTGATTTCCTCATCGGTTTTGTCTTGGTTGATAAACCAAAATATTTTCTTGGAGATGAGGGTAGCCTCGGACCCAGAGTCCAATAAGGCTTCCACATTCCATCTGTTTCCCAATTTCACTTGTGCATAATGTCGATCATTTTCCTCGCGCAGTTCACACACAAAGTGCGAATTTTTGATCATTTCTTTTTTCATTACATCGATCACTTTTTGTTGAATTCTTTGTGGTTGGGACAAAATGGGTTTGTCATTATTTTCCTTATCTATCGCGGAACAAACTCGCGTTGTCCCTTCGCATGCCTCCTCTTTTCTAGGGGCATTTAATATCTCGGTTTCATGCTTATCGATGGTTGAAACCGTATTAGCTGTTATACATTGTGAATGTCGAAAATATCGTCCATTTCGAACTTGCCCTATTTGCCCTGTCGAGAACCCAGTGAGTCATTGCCCCGGGCGAGGGATGTCCTGTTCAGTAGTCTCATTTGTGCTTACTGCATTTACTCGTGAACTAGACTCTGTGTTTTGAGTAAGTCGTTTATGAAAGTGTTGGCTCAATTCACTAAGCTGCTCTTCAAGAGCCTGCAGGCGATTAGGTCGCTGTGGGGAACGGGAGCGTTCATCCCATCGCTGATATCGATCACGGTTATCAGGAGAGTTTCTCTGGTCATACCCTTCACGTGAATCACGATTATCGCGCCTATACTGCCTGTATTCCGATCGATCATACCCCCCTTGTCGGTAGGTGTCTGGGGCATTCCTATCCCTTCCTCGGGGAGGGTACTGTTCTCTTTCGCCTCTCCCTGTGTCTCGAGGTTGTTCCCTATCTCTGTCTCCCCCGGTCTGAGCCTCGGTTTGGGCTCCCCTGGGTCGATATACGAAGTTAGGTATAGGATTATTCCCTCGGTACCGAGGACTGATTGTATTCTTTGCTTCAGTCTCTCTGGCGGGCCCTTCGTGCGTTTTCCTTTCAGGGCTCCTCCTCTGCTCTCTCTCTCTTGGTGCCGGCCGTGGTTTATTACCGCCGGTTTCAAAAGGTAATTCTTTCTCTCTGCTAACCTCACAAACCTTACTAGGTTTCGGTTTGTCTTTTCCCTCGGGATTTTCTTCTGTTCTACTCACATCGTAGATGCTCTTGGCTTGCTTATAAATCCAATCGATAGATCGATCTTCATTATAATCACGCGCCAGCTGGGTGCGTATATTTTTCGGCAAACCATAGAAAAAAGCGTCCTTGAACTGTTTAGTTTCTGTGTCTACTTCCTTCTGCACTTGTGCAAATGCATTTTTCAACTGTTGTAAGTAATCCCGAGGGTGTTGATTGAATTCGCATTTTAAGTTCAGTGCGTGGCGCAACGCCTCATGGGCGTTCCTATGTGGTGAAAAATGTTTAATCACTTCGCACCGGTACTCAGCCCATGTTTCGTAGTCTTTGCTGTCAACACTCATGAAAAAGGACTGAGAGTCAGTAGCAAATGTCCACGAGAGATAAGTTTTCAACTCTATGTCACTTCTCATATCCATTGTGAGCATAAGTCGCTGGTAAAGGGATAAATGGTCTAGTATGGAGCTGTTCTTGTTACCCTTGGAAAACAATGGCAACATTCCTCGTATTGCCTTTATTGATTTTGCGCAGCCATTGGGCGGCATCTCTGCCCCTGCCCTTTCACGGTAGCGTCGTTCAATTTTTCTATTTTTGTTCTTATGCCTATGCACTTCAGTCCATTCAGTTTCGGACCCGTCATCACTATAGGGGTTATATCGAGAATACCCATCTCTCCTCTGATCGTCCCGATAACTATTCTTTCGGGCCCTGGGAACTACGTTCCCTTCTCTGCGAGACCCAGCGCTATCATCCTGATCGGTAGAATCATATCCCCCTCGTGTCTTGACAACCTCCGTTGTCGAGGGGCGGCGGCTAACAGTTTTGTGGTTCCCGCCCCGAGGTAGGCGGATCTGTAATTCCCTAATTTCCTCTCGGCTTTCTTCTACTTGTTTCTGGAGCATATCTCGCTCTCTTTCTAAACGAGATATTTTGCTTTCTCGGTGTTCAATACTCATCTCTCTATCACGGATCGCGTTATTGGCTCCCCAATAACGATCCTTTGCCTCTAGTACATCGGCTTTGAGTGTCTCTATTTCTTCATGGGCGTTCATTTTATCGGTCTCAAGTTGTCTAATTTTATCCTTGCTTGAGCCGTTGTCGGCTTCAAGTTGCCTAATTTTATCCTTACACGAGCCATCACAGTCAGAGCGAGGCTGGGGTTTATCTCTTCTCCGTTCAGTTTCTAAATCTTGTATTCTTTGTTGGTAACTTTCACTGCGCCTGCGGTATTCATGGGCTTGAGCCTGTAGCTCACACAGAGAATTAACGTGCCCATTAGTGACTGTCCTCATGTTTTCTATATGATCATGGCAGATTTGTAGTTCCTGTTTTGCGCGCTCTAACTCATCAGTAAGATGCTGCACTTTAGCCTCGCTATCGCTTTTGTCATTCTTTCCTTCAGTTTCTTTCGGCACACTCCCATCTTTCTCACGGTCGCGCTGCATTTGTAACAATGTTTGACCTAACTCATTTTTTTCTGTGAGAGCAGCCAGCAATTCTTCTTCAACATTCGCGAGTTTCACATGAATAGTAGTAAATTCTTGTTTTAATGTTTCATGTTGATCATATAGTAACCCATGGGCAAACCATAGTCGCCCAGCAAGACCGCATAAGGCTTTTGTCTTTTCTTTTTTCTCTGTCTTTGAAAATACTTCGACCATAGACTGTACTACGTAACCCTGCTTATGAAATGTGTCGGAGGGATATTTGCCTACTTCTTCCCATTGTTGGTCAATCCATTCTTTTAGTTCTACTACTTTAGACCCAGAGTAGGCGAATAAATCAGACACTGTAGTGCCTTTCAATTCTTCTAAAGGTAAATTTCGGGTAGCCATTTTGTATCGTCAGGGTTCTATATAAAGAACGCTTCTGCACACGTTTAGAACTGACACGTCCGGGTGTCCCCTCCACGTCTGTCGTAACTATTATAGGATCATGTATCAGCTGTGTGCACAAACCTTAGATACAGACTACACCACAGGTAATAATCACAGAAACTTATTTTGGAAAAATAAGTGCGCTTATTTGGCACGTTTATTTGGGTATAAAAAGTATGTTACAGATAATAACCAATAGACAGAACATACATTAGCAGCAATAATTTGGGGAAATAAATAAGCTCAGGGTAATTCTAGGATTATAGCACTCGTTAGATTTTGGTCACTATTATTTGCATAAGTCTCACAGAAGAAGAAGAATTGTCTGCTTGCCTCGCACCTCTAAGTGGGGTGTATGTGTGTGTGTATGTGTAGTAACTCACCTAGGTATCTCTTGGTCAGGATTCGGTGAGGGCACCAAGATGGGGCGCCCTCTGTCACTCACACAGCGTGCGAGCGTAGTCTGTCAGTCAGGACGGGGCCCTGAGACCCGGTTCGGCTCAGCGAGTCTTGGCTACTCGCTAGGATCTGGTCAGAGTTGGATTGGCTTCTCGGATTCTGGGACAGACCGGCAGGACCCACAGTAAGCCTTCTGGAATGTCAGACGTAGGAGGATGCACCAAATGCACCCGTCTGAATGAACTGATACTGCATTCGGTGTATCAGTCAGGGCATTGCGTATCACCTACTGACAGAGGTGTCAGAGGGATTCTCCAGACTGCCCACGGCTCAGTCCTCCGGTCTCAGGAAAAACGTCTCCCCCACAAGCAGCGCTCTGGGTCATGGATGGTGGCTGGCTGGATTGCCCACTCCTTTGGGAGGGCCCCCTTCTTATGGCTTCGGGCAATTTTTGCAACACTGCAGTCACAGGGCACAGTGCCCGGGACGAGATAATAGACACTAGCTCATTTCCTTTCCCTGGGAAAACGCAGCATCTGCGCTTTTCGGTTTTTCTCGGTCTGCCAAAAATGTTTGTGCGTGCATCGCGATCACCAGCCTCGTGATCCTCGTATTCCTGCATGGGAAAGGAAGGTCAGGGCTGGGACAACGTGTAGCATTTCTTGTGTCATTTTTCGGGGTTACGATTTTTGCTTGGGAAAGAAGGGTCAGAGCTGGGGCAACAAGTAGCATTATTTTCCTTGTGTCATTTTGGAGTTACAAGTTTCTGCTTGGGAAAGAAAGTTCAGGGCTGGGGCAACAAGTAGCATTTCTCTCGTGTCAATTTTGGGTTACAATTTTCGTTTAGCATAGAAAATCTGGTTCTCATGATCACTGTGGCCAACGCGTGAATGCTCATCAGATTATTTGTTAGGAATTAGAGCTGCGCGCTTTCCCCTATTTCTCGCTTGCGTTTGCAGTTAGTAATGCAGAGCATTCAGTGCCGTGTGGCTAACAGTGACATGAGTCCAGTAATAAATCCAAAATGGCATTTGTGTTGTTTGCAGGTCATAATAGGCCTGACAGCTCCCCCTTTTGGCACCCGAGTAACCTCGTTTCTACGGGTGACAAGAAAAGGAAGTCGTATAGAAAAGAGAGAGAAGAAAAAGAAAATTTTTTTTTTCTAGAATATCGGGCAGGGCTCGCCAGGTGACTCCCCCCTCTGGTCTATGCGGGGTGGCACAGCCTGCAGAGTCAGATCACGGCGAGCTGTTCATCACGTTGTCTTTTGTCCCTTTTTATAGCACGGAGGAAGTAGGAGTTATGGATCAAAACGAGAATAGACAGGGACAGTACCCATAGAGTCAGGGCAGAACTCCAAAGAACAATAGACAGTTTTGACATGGAGTCCTGGGAGTTGAACAGGGAAGAATCATTGTGTGAAAATTTTAAGTCAGAAATCGAAATGTTATTTTGTTTGATTAGTAATTGAATTGAATGGGATCGCTTTTTATCAAGGATGAAGTCCAAGTCATAATGAGTGGGGATGGAAATAGGCTTTAACGTATTAACCATCTCCATAACGCCTTCTAGTTCAATATTTGAAACGTAGAAGAGAGTTTCTGTACCAATTGTCACGATCACATCTTTCGGAATTACAGTCGTGAATGTAGAGTATGGAATAGGTTTAATCACAAAAGTACCATGTCTGGTGTAGGTGATGGTCATGTTCGGTGCGTTGGTGCTGACCAGCCACCGGTCGTGAATTAGAGTGGCTTCAGTAATGATGTCTGTAGTACGTGTGACAGTCACTTCGCAGATGGTAGTATCCGTGGAAACATCTTCGAGACCACAAAGATAGCCCCCCTTTACAGGGGTAAAAGGAGTACCAGGGCATAGGTAATTCAAATCTTTAAACACTTGACAGGATTGTAGCTGAGGGATAAGGTACACGTCAGACGTGTTTTGATAGGCAATGAGAGTGGGAGAATTGATTTTAGTCTTAGTGTTCCCTATCCAGGTACCAACATTGAGAACCTTTTTCAGTTGGTATATTTTGTCAGGCTTCACTAGCGGGATATTAAGGAGAAATGAAATGTGTAAACGGTCAAGATCAATATACATGGGAATAGCAGTCCCAGTCTCAAAGGCTATCTTAACCTGTGTAGGATCTACATCGGGACCGTGTAATGTGGACAAAGCATTCTATATCAGTTCGACATCAACAAAATACAATGGGATATAGGCTTTGACCAAATTGTTCATACTAAGTTCCAATTGTCTTAGGTATGTTTGTGTAAGAAACATGATGGGTTCAACAAAAGAATAAAAAAGGTCTCTTGATATAGAAGCACTTTCATGTAGTTTCATGGAATGATCCAGACGTTCCGTCTGAATGCTGGACAACACGATGGTGTCCTTGACGATATTAACCAAGTTTGTAGTATGGTCTCGTTGGATCGCCAGACTCTCTCTTATTTCTTTAATGGCAGCTTGTAGATGATCATTCTTCTGTTGCACCTCTTTAATGGAGATGCTATTTACAGCATTCATTGTACTTCCTACCACAGTACCTACCACTGTCAACAAGGCCATTACCCCCATTACAACAGCAGCAATAGCTCTCTTCGATCTGACAGGAGGAGGTTGCTGTTGTATTATTGTCTTCTCGGCCTGTGACAGGATGTCTCTGATAGTTTCTCTGGTTCTATCCACATGTCTGTCATACCATAAGAGGATTTCCACATCAGAAATAGCAGTGAGAGAAACAAATTTTTCTAATACCTTCTCTATATCCAGGTTAACATACATTAACTGGTTAATAATGCGGTGTTCGGTGAGGAGGAGATTCGGAATCTCCTGCGTGATGATACCCGTGCTAGGTCCACGTGATATCGCAACCTGTGATCGCTGTGCCTGGCACAGGTTGGTTGGAAGTACCAGCAGTAGAAGTGTAAATGCTGTATTCCAACTGGAGTGATGAGAGGAAGTCGTGGGTGGAGTCTGGCGACCATAACCTTCAGTGGCTCGCTGCAGGAACATCGCTGAGGCATAAAGAAATTAACCAAATCTAGGTATAGATAAAAAGAAGAAATGTCAATATCAAATAGAGGTATTGCATCCTATCTAAATATCTCCCTGTTCTGTTTCGATTATTTTCAGCTGCGATTGTGGATGTGCAGCTTTAAGCTGATTGATATGTGTCCAACGTTCCTCCTCTGAGGTGCCTTTGCAAAGTCTTATTTTATACACCACAGGGGACAGTTTGTCCACAATTGTGTATGGACCCTTCCACATGGGTAGAAATTTAGAATGTTTTGCTTTGTTCTTCAGGTAATTATAGAAGTACACTGTGTCTTCAATCTCAAATTCCTTTTTAGTTGTGTTCAGGTTGTAATGAGTATGGCTAGCTTCCACTGCTTTTTCCAGATGCTGTTGCGCAAATGCAAAAGCGAATTGCAAGTGTTTTCTTAAGCCATTAACATATTCATGTGTTGAGACAGCTCCCACCAGTATTTGTTCATTGGTTCTGTATAAAAGGTGCATAGGAACGGTCATTTTTCTACCATGGAGGAGCTCAAAAGGACTGAAACCAGTTACACTTGAGGGTGTGGCACGTATGGCCATTAATACTAGCGGTAATTTCAAATCCCAATCTTTACCAGTGTCACTTACATATTTTTTTAGAATTGATACAATTGTTTGATTGGTGCGTTCCACGGTGCCACTGCTGGCAGGGTGGTAGGCAATGTGTAATTGTCTTTTAACACCTAGAATTTGCCAGGTTTTTGTCATGATATCGGCAGTAAAAGAACTACCTTTATCGCTTGAGATTCGTTGCGGTAACCCATGACGGCAGAATACATGATTAATCAGTAATAATGCCGCAGTGTCAGCTTTACAATTCGGAGCAGGGATGCATTCAACCCATTTGGTAAATAAACAAATAACTGTTAACATGTATTGGTTGCCACGATTAGATTTTATCACAGGACCAATAAAGTCGATTTGAATATCAGACCAAGGGAACGTGAGTCCCCTTTTTCTTAAAGGAGCCCTGTGTGATGGCGCACTTGGTTGGAATTGAGCACATCTAAGGCAGCCAGCGCAATAGATTTCTACATCTTGCACCATATGCGGCCAATATGCAACTTCTTTTAGGATTTCTAGAGTAACTTTGGGACCTCTGTGTCCCGAAGTTATTTCATCATGTGCGTGTTCCATCATAATGCCTCGGAAAGAGAGAGGTACCACCCACTGTACTGGGGATTTGGTTGTTTTTCTTATTAGGAGTTTTTCATGCAAACTAAAGTTGGCTCGGGCTTTGTATAAAATTCTTAGTTCTTCATTAGTATCCATATCACTCTGGGTGATCGGAGTGATGTCGGGATTTTCTAGAAATTTATAAAATTTCCCAATAGTTTTGTCAGATACTTGAGCTGTAATCAAGTCCTGATCGGGACCCTCACGAGACCATGACGTAAGCAGATCTTGGGAGGCGTGAGATCGAGTAATGGCAGAACATACAGTGGGATTGGTATTGGCGGTAAGAAGGTGTTCAATTGAGAATAATGTTCCCTTGATGGCACCTTCATTCGCCATTTTGTCAGCCAAATCGTTCCCAGTTTTATCGGAACCAGGGACATGTGAATGTCCCTTAGTTTTTTTCCAATAAATGGACATGTTGTTCTGTACTACTAGTGCATCAACTGCCATGATGAGGGTGGCATGTTTTAAATCCTTGCCATTCATACATTTCATGTTTCGGGATTTCCATCCCGGCAGGAATTCGACGAAAGCATTCCTGACATACATAGAATCGGTAATAATGACAATTTCTTTCAAATCATGGGTGCATGCAGTCTGGATCGCTAAATACACAGCAGCAAGCTCAGCCATTTGACTACTTTTGTTACCAATGCTAAAACCTTGAGCTTGCTTGGGAAAATCATTCAGCCATACATTACCAATGCCAGCAATGCGTTCTCCCGATTCAGATTTAAAAGAGCATCCATCCACAAATACACATGGAAGGTCTGCACATTTGTCATCATACACTTTATGGGGTGAATCAGCAAAAGGTTCTAGATCACTAGGCTCAAAGCTTTCACCTGTGCATATGTCAGCATCACATTCGTGCAAATCAGCCAAGCCCTGCGCAACCTTGTTATTTTTATTTTTGCAATATTTTATTTCAATCGGGAAACTCTGCATTGATAACATCCAGCTCGTGATTCGTGAACCCGTGACGTTGCCTTCTCTCACCTTGTTACTGTTTAGGAATTGCAACGATTGATGAGCAGTTTCTAAAATTATTTTACTTCCATGGATAAAGGGTTTAAAATGTTGCACCGCCCATACGGCTGCAAATAGTGCTTTTTCACAATCATTGAATTTGATTTCAACTCCTGAGAGTGTCTTACTAGCGTAGGAAATAATTTTGGGGATGTTATCATCTTTTTGGTATAAAACAGCCGACAGACATTTGTCAGTATGTCCTACTTCTAAGAAAAATTCTTTCTCTTTATTAGGGTAGGCTAAACAAGGTGCTTTCACCAGTCGGTTTTTAAGTGTGTTTACAGCATCACGATGTTCATCAGTCCATTCCCATTTACTGTCCTTTTTCAATAGTTTCAATAAGGGTTGTACAATATCAGAATAATCTTCTATAAATTTGCGGCTGTAATTGGCTAAACCCAGGACACTTCGCACATCTTTGATACATCTTGGGTCTTTGAGTTTTATTACTGCCTCAATTTTTCTTTTCTGGATATTTATGCCATCGGGTGTTACTTCATGACCTAGGAAATTAACTTTCGTCCGGCACCACTGCGCTTTGTGCAACTGCACTTTGGCACCGGCGTCTTTCAATTGGGTTAATACGTGTTTTATTTCAGCCAAATGCTGTTGGAACGTTTCACTCTTAATCAGTACATCATCAATGTAAGTTAAGGTGCCCCGCTCGGGTGCATCGGGCAGAGCTTTTGTAATGAATATATTGAATTCGCTCCCGCTATTGATGAACCCGAACGGGGAACGTTGCCAGCAATAGGATTTGTCTTTGAACGTGAAAGCAAGCTTGTATTGATCTTCCTCGGCTACGGGCACTATCCAGTACCCACTAGTCAGGTCGAGTGCTGTAAAAATTTTAGCCCCTTTCATTTGTGCTAGACCTTGATCGATATAGGGTATGGGCCAGCGAGATTGGTGCACCCTCTTGTTAATTTCGCGGAGGTCCGCGCAAAGACGCCAACTACCGTCTGGTTTAAGAACTGCTAAAATCGGAGTGTTATATGAGCTGTGTACCTTCCTTATAATTTTCCTTTCTTCCAGATTCTTTATGATTACCGATAAATCCTCTATAGAGGCCATGGGTAGCCTATACTGTCTCTGAAATACAGGGGGAAGGCT
>JAUBNU010353805.1:0-11719 GCA_032353855.1 Desmognathus kanawha | reverse complement strand
CCCGCACACCCAGGCACACGGGCGGCCGTCCCCAAGGGCGATGGCTGGAAAAGAAAACAGAGAGATGAGAGAAACACACCAGAGGCATCCAGGTAAACAGTGCATGCAATCAGAAATTCCCACCCTGTATGTTGGTTAAGCTAGTTAGGGGCGAATGTAACGTTTATAGCAGTTAGAACACCAGCGGCCTGCCCTCTTCATAGTGTCAGCAGACGCGCCCGCCAGGGCCAGGCCCGTGGCGGCACCAATGCGGAAGGAGTGGGGCGACCATAAGCCCGCGGGGAATCCGGCGGCCGACAGACATTTCTGTAGCATCCAGCGGAACTGGAAACGGGACAGGGGGGAACCGTCCGCGTGCACAAACAGGTTCGGGTGGGATGCACGGGGGCGAAAGGCACACATCGCAGCAAGGGCCCCCACCGGGCACATCGGGTCCCCGGGGGCACCGGGCAGAAACACCCAAGTCCCCCTGCCCAAACGGTCCGTCTTGGACTTGCGAAGCCGCAGGGACACCGACGCGGCAGCGGGCAGATACTCAGAGAAGCGGATCCCATCCAATGGGTCAGCCTTGGAACGAGCCACCAATTCCCCCATCCGGAAGGCGCCCGCAAAGGCCACAGTGAACACTCCGATGAAGAGGGCTACCTCGCAATGGTCGGAACAGATGCCGGGCAAGGAGTCCAACAGAGACACCAGCATGGCCCGATCGATGGGGCGGCGGTGATCGGGGGGGGGAGGGCAGGACCTATTCCACCCTGCTACCGCCTTCCGGGCCGCGAACGAAACACACGGCGTCCCTCGCACTCCCGAGAAAAAGGATAATGAGGCCAAGGATTGGCGGGCGGCCGAGGCCGAGCTGCCCGACTGGTGAAGAGAATAAAGAAAGGATTCTACCGACCCTTGGGACAGGAACGGCTGTCCCCCGTCGCGGCAGAAGATGCAGTAGTGCCAGAAATGCCGCTCGTAGGCAGCCTTGGTGCTGGGGGCCAGCGAGCGTACGATCAGGGGAGCCAGTCCTCCGCACCAACGTTCCATAAGCGCTGGGGGAACGGGGTCATCTCCACGTCGGCCAGCGGGCACAGTGTCCGGAAGTCTGTGAACTGAGAACGAGAAAGGGCATCAGCTGCCGTGTTCAAAACACCAGGCACATGTCTCGTGCGCACAACGATGGACTGTTGCAAACATATCAACACCAAGCCGCGCAGGAGCGATAATACTCTAGGGCAGGAGGCCGCTTGCCGGTTCACACAGTCCACTACTCCCATATTATCGCACCAGAACACTATGTGATGCCCCGCCAACACATGCCCCCAGATGTGTAGGCACACCAGGATGGGGAATAACTCCAAAAAGGTGATGTTCCGAGTCAGGCCCGCGGAATGCCACTCGCGGGGCCACGGCATCATGCACCATCTCGTCCCAAAGATGGCCCCAAAACCCACACCCCCAGCGGCGTCCGTGTAAAGGGCCAGCTCCGCATTGGACTGTGGGGGGGAAACCCAGAGGGTGCGGCCGTTAAAATCCTGGAGGAAGCGCTCCCATATCCGCATGTCGGCCCGCACCTGGGCCGTCAGGCGGACAAAGTGGTGTTTGCGCCTTAACCCGGCCATGGCCCGGGCGATGCCCCGGGAGAACACCCGGCCCATGGGGATCACACGCAACGCAAAATTCAGCTGGCCCACTAGCCTCTGAAGTTGACCCAGGGAAACCTTTTTAGCCTGGATACACTCTCGGAGCGATGATCGAAACTCCTCAACCTTATTTGGGGGGAGGCGGGACACCCCCTGTGCCGTGTCCAGCTCAATTCCCAGAAAGGAGAGCAACGTGGTGGGGCCCACGGTTTTGTCTGGGGCCAGGGGGACCCCCAAGGAGTGCATCAGATGGCAAAAGCCTCGGAGAGCTAGACCGCACTCGTTGGAGCCCCCGCTACCGAGGAACAGGAAGTCGTCCAGGTAGTGGAGCACGGAACCCTGCCTCACCACTTTCTCCGTAACCCACTGGAGGAAACTGCTGAACGCCTCGAAGTAGGCGCACGACACCGAGCAGCCCATGGGAATGCAGTGATCCTCGTAGAAGGAGCCCTCCCATTGGAAACCCAGCAAGTGATAGTCGCTGGGGTGTACGGGGAGGAGGCGGAAGGCGGATTCGATGTCCGCCTTAGCTAGCAGGGCGCCGGGGCCATACGACCGCACGCAGGCGATGGCCCGGTCCATGGACGTATAGGACACGCTGCAGATCCGCGGGTCGATGCCATCATTCACAGACATACCCGAAGGGTAAGAGAGGTTGTGTATGAGGCGGAACTCGCCGGGCTCCTTCTTCGGAACCAGCCCTAGGGGGGAGCATATAAAATCAGGGGACGGGGGCGAAGAGTATGGACCCCCGATCCTCCCCAGGGATAGTTCCTTGGCGATTTTTCGCCCCGCCGCCGCCGGGTTGGACAGCAGAGATCTATGGTTCCTGGGGGCCGAAAAGGCCACCCTACCACTCACCGGGATTCTGAAGCCGAAGCGGAAACCATTGAGCAACAGGAGAGCGTCGGCCCTCCGAGGGTAAAAGGTTAGAAAGTAAGACAGACGAGAGAAATTAATGGGGGAAGGCAAACCGTTACACCGCCTCTGGCTTGGAGCGAAGTGAAGGCTTGGATTGATCTTGGGAGCATCGGGACGCCGGGTGGCCCTTGCCGCAACTGGAGCAGGAATGTCTGAAACGACAAGAAGCGCCGTTAGGGCAATCGCCATCATTGAATCGCCAACACGAGCCCAAGCGATGTTTTGCAGTGTGTCCCGCGCTCCCGGGGTACCGGGAGGAGCGGACATAACCGCTCCCCCTATCGTCCGAGCGAACCCCCCCCTAGAGGTGCGCGGCCACCGTTCTGTCCCCTTAGGTCGGTCGGATGGCTTACTGTGTCCGGCGGACACCTCGTGCAGCCAATGATAGGACTCTTTGACGTCCCACGCCAGATCCTTCATGTTAGCCTTCATGCGCCTAAACTTGTCATCGTATCGCAGCCAAGCTCCCTCCTGTAGATCTTTGTGTGCGCCTATGATCGTGTTCATATATGACCATAAGCTGCCTGCCAAGTGCGGTTCTTTTTCTACTATGATGCTGGCGAGCACCGTAAAACCCCCCAGCCAATTGTCAAACGAGCGTTCAACCCATGGTTTTCTTGCCCTGGGCATGCCATATTTGTCGTCCTTAGCCTTTGTAGCCACCCCACCCCAGTCTACGAGGTCGAATAAGTCCACGAATTCCCCCCTCCAGATCTTTTCTTTCGTGGCGCGTGTCACCGCCCAGGATATCACTGCACTGGGTGACGCCCCAGCTACGGGGGCCACGGGGGGCAGTACTTTCTCCCTACGCCTTAAGGACTTCTCCAGATAGCTTTTCAATACCATGAACATAGGATCAGTATCATCAGCATCAGCATCCTCTTGCATAAGGTCCCTAAGGGCCTGAACTACTAGCGCATTGGCACCCGCTGAATCCAACTTACCCACAGGCGACCCGGGTCCCGGTGCCGGTTCGGGCAGGGCGGGGTTCACCGGAGGCACCTCCACGGGTGCCGGATCACCAGGAGGAAGTCTGGGGGTAGATGGCCTTCGGGGCCTGGCAGGCACCGCCGGGGCGGGCGCCGGATCTACGTCCTCATCCCCTTCAGACGAGCTGCTGCTGGGCAGTCTTCTATGGCGGCGTCTCTTCTGGCCACCGGGGTCCTTGTTCTTGTTCTTTTGCCTGTTCGTCTTCCCAGGCCGCCGTCCCCTTTCGTCTACGGAGTCGTCAGATGGTGAATCAGAGGGAGGTAGCGCCGGCTCTGGCGCGGGCCCGCGTCGGTTGTCCGTAGGCGCAGGAGCGCGTCGGTGGTCCGTAGGAGCAGGAGCCGGCGCATCTTCTTCGCTCGTGTAGCGGCGGGGGCGTTTACCCCGCGTAGATCTAGACGGACGAGTCGGTCGGTCGTCGTTCGGTGTTCTCGAGCGTGGCCGCCGGTCGTCGCACGGTGCGTACTCGTCCAGGGCCCGCCTGAGCCAGCCGGACCCTTTAGAATGCAGCCGCGCAATCAGGTCATCCATATCGGCGTCGCGGTTGTCCCGTTTCTTGCGAGGCATAATCCCTGGAAGAGAACAAAGTAGCGTCAGCACAGATATCAACCTATTCATCACAGTTAGCACGCGGGTGACGTCCAAAAGGCGGCCCTGAGCTGGCCAAACCCCCAGCTACCACCAACGAGCAGCCACACAAACTCCTCGTGGAGAACCCTGCCGTCCGATTACAATATGTGCTGCGGCAATCCACACGCCCGGTCAGGCCACTGCTGGGTAGCCTGAGCACCGCCGGCGCAGACTTTCCGTAGCCGTGCCCGTGCCCGGGAGGCGGCCCGATGATGGCCCGGCCCTTCCCGTGCTTCAAAATGGGCACAGAACATAACATACAGCGCCCCTGCGTGTGGCGCGCCCTAGCCTGCAGAGGCCCACCTAACAACCAGGGGGCACGCAGAGCCGTGCATATCCATGTCTGGGAGGCGGCCCGGAGATGGCCCGGCCCTCCCCATACTATATCATTCCATAAGCCAGAGCCATGCCCATCCATGTCGGGGAGGCGGCCCGGAGATGGCCCGGCCCTCCCCCTACTGTACCATACCATAACCTACACCCTGTAGGGCCATGTCCGTCCATGTCCGGGAGGCGGCCCGGGGATGGCCCGGCCCTCCCCTTAATGAGCTGGGCACTGGGCCTATCATGGCCATCCGTGCCACCAACTGCAAAGTACAGCCGTGTCCCTCTTTCCCAGGGAGGCGGCCCGAGGATGGCCCGGCCCTCCCCGCGCTTAGAACGTGCCCGGCCCGGGGATGGCCCGGCCCTCCCCTTTAGTGAGCTGGGCACTGCGCATATCCTGGCCAACCGTGCCACCAACGGCAAGGTACCGCCGTGTCCATCCGTCCCAGGGAGGCGGCCCGAGGATGGCCCGGCCCTCCCCCTGCTTAGAACGTGCCACCAAAGGCAACGTACAGCCGTGTCCATCCATCCCAGGGAGGCGGCCCGAGGATGGCCCGGCCCTCCCCATGCTTAGAACGTGCCCCCGTGAGGAGGCCCGAGGAGGGCCCGGCTTAGAACGAGCCCCCCGTCACTACTCTCCACACTCGCAGTATGGGGGATAACCAACCCGTATATATGAGTGTAAGTACCATCCACAGCAAGAACTATCCACATCCGCCGTATGGGGGGTACCGAAATTGTCTATATGAGTATTGGCGAGGGCGCCCCGCGAGCCTGATGCGAGCCGAACGCACGTGGCCGCCTTGAGAGGGCCACACGCGTCCACCTACTTCCCATGCACGCCACGCGTGGCCACCTACTTCCCATGCACACCTTCCCGGCACCAAATCATCCTAGCGCGCATTTGCACAGTCCGGACGCACGTGAGCCACTCGTGGCCCCATACTTCCCGTGCATCCCATCCAGGCACTAATCCGACCCGCCGCGCCTCCCCACACCGGCCCGTTAATCACTTGTGGTGCCGTAGTGCACCCCTTTATTCCCGGGTCTCGGGCCCCAACGGGGTCCCAGGCCGGGGCCGAGGCTCCGGCAGCGAGGCTCTCCTCGGAACGTGGGCGAGCGGCGAGGCACCCCTGTACGTGGCGGGGCTCCCCAGCACGCGGGCGAGCGGGGGGGGGCGGCTCCGCGCCGATGCGTGAGCGCGGCACAAGGGGCGAGGACAGCGAGCGGCTCTACGCCTGAGTCCCAGAAACACCGGAAGGGGGAGCGGGAAGTAACCATGATTTTCCACAAACCCAGAAGATTACCCAATAACCAATAACTATCCCAGAACTTGAACCTACCACTATTTTAGTGTGTCCCGAGGCAGAGGGCCTCTACGCATACGCTAAAATGAAACGGAGGCTCACCGCCCAAGGCGGGATGCCGCGAGGGCTGCACACCACCTGTCTGAGAGCAGCACTTGCAATTCCTCCCTCCCCGCCTCACGGATCCCGATCCACGGGCCTAGCGAGCGCGTTTCCGCGCACACCGCGGGGACCGCCGCGGCCCCCCGAGCCCTCCGCCTCCCGAGCGCACGCCTCACGAGCATACCCCCGCCCCGTGGGCAGGGTGGGCACGGAGACCCCACCGGGCCTAGCGCGGGCGTTTTCGCCTGCACCGCAGGGGACGACGCCGTCCCCCGAGCCCGAGCCCTGAGACACCCCCACACCACGTGTGGAGTGAAAGGGAGCGCTACGTACTCACCCGAGCAGCGCCGCTTTGCTGAGTTCGAGGTGCAGGTCCCTCCTCACGGATTCAAACGGGGCGCCTGCCTGGCGAGCCCGGCGACGTCCTGGCTGAGTGGCGGGAGAGGAAGGAAAGAAGGAATCCCGCGCCGTGGCCGGTCAGAGGAGGGGGTCACGAGCTCCTCCCCTTCCGAAGTCGTGGCTGCTGATTGGGTCTTCCGGGGCCGTCTCCTCCCCCTCCCATTAGGCTTCTTCGGACCAATCGGGTCCTTCGTCGTTAGTAATGGGAGCAGGGAAGAATACTTTCCGGAGAGATAAACACATGGTTACAAGGGACAGATAAGGCACAAACATTAGAGACACAATAAAAAGTGGACATGACACCAGATTGGAATTATAGGCCAACGTTTATTTTCCACGAGGCTGGGGACCCCCTGTTCATTGCAGGGTAAGAGCCAATGAACCATAACATTACAGAACAACGCCAGCGGGCCGACCGGCCGGGCTGCGTACCACAAGAGTCATAGTCAGAAAATGTGTCCACAGCCGGGGCTAAACCTCCCAGCGACCTCCTGAGGGTCCCCGTACAACCTCCACCAGGGACATGCGCCTACCGGCTCATGTCACCCAACCCTAGCGGGGAACAGAAGAGAAGGTTTGATGAAGGAAAGTCAGGATAGAGTCTAGGAAAACCATGTTGCCTGCGTTCGATAGGTGAACCCCGTCCGGGTCAAACAGATGGTCGGATGTCAACCGCAGCCGGTCGTGCTTAATGCAACGCAGCAGGGGCGTCCGTGCAAATTTAGCCAGCTCACCGTTGAGTTTCCTCACTGACTCATTCAAAGCGGAGCTGAGGTGATCGGAAGGGACCTCCCATGCCCGTTCCCAGCGGCGACGCGGGATCATGTAAGACCAAGCAATCATCTTTCGGTTGAGTGAGGAATTCAGCCACGCCAGGAGCTCAAGAATCCCCAAGCGTACCCTCCGGCGGCCAAGTGCCCGCATGTCATTGCCCCCCACATGAAGTACAAATATGTCGGGGGGGGGGGATGCCCCGCTCGAGGGCCCATCTTACCAAACCGGGCACTCCGTCCAGTCCCAGGCCCCCCCTGCCCAGCCAGAAGCAGCTGAAGTATGGTAGGGGGGTGAGGAGCCCATCACGAATCGACCGCCGATATAGGTCACCGGCCCGCTTCACGAACGAGTGCCCGCACACCCAGGCACACGGGCGGCCGTCCCCAAGGGCGATGGCTGGAAAAGAAAACAGAGAGATGAGAGAAACACGCCAGAGGCATCCTAGTAAACAGTGCATGCAAGCAGAAACTCCCACCCTGTACGCTGGATAAGCTAGTTAGGGGCGAATGTAACGTTTATAGCAGTTAGAGCGCCAGCGGCCTGCTCTCTTCACAGTGTCAGCTGAAGCGCCCGCCAGGGCCAGGCCCGTGGCGGCACCAATGCGGAAGGAATGGGACGACCATAAGCCCGCGGGGAATCCGGCGGCCGATAGGCATTTCTGCAGCATCCAGCGGAACTGGAAGCGGGACAGGGGGGACCCGTCCGCGTGCACGAACAGGTTCGGGTGGGATGCACGGGGGCGAAAGGCACACATCGCAGCAAGGGCCGCCACCGGACAGAGCGGGTCCCCGGGGGCACCGGGCAGAAACACCCAAGTCCCCCTACCCAAACGGTCCGTCTTGGACTTGCGAAGCCGCAGGGACACCGACGCGGCAGCAGGCAGGTACTCAGAGAAGCGGATCCCTTCTAGGGGGTCAGCTTTGGAACGGGCCACCAATTCCCCCATCCGGAAGGCGCCCGCAAAGGCCACAGTGAACACTCCAGTGAAGAGAGCCACCTCGCAACGGTCAGAACAGATGCCGGGCAAGGAGTCCAACAGAGACATCAGCATGGACCGATCAATAGGGCGGCGGTGATCGGGGGGGGGAGGGCAGGACCTATTCCACCCTGCCACCGCCTTCCTGGCCGCGAACGACACACACGGCGTCCCTCGCACTCCCGAGAAAAAGGATAGTGAGGCCAAGGATTGGCGGGCGGCCGAGGCAGAGCCGCCGGTCTGGTGCAGAGAATAGAGAAAAGATTCTACAGACCCCTGGGACAGGAACGGATGTCCCCAGTCGCGGCAGAAGATGCAGTAGTGCCAGAAATGTCGCTCGTAGGCTGCCTTGGTGCTGGGGGCCAGCGAGCGTACGATCAGGGGGGCCAGTCCTCCGCACCAACGTTCCATAAGCGCTGGGGGAACGGGGTCATCACCGCATCGGCCAGCGGGCACAGTGTCCGGAAATCTGCGAACTGTGAACGAGAGAGAGCATCAGCCGCTGTGTTCAAAACACCAGGCACATGTTTCGCGCGCACCACAATGGACTGTTGCAAACATATCAACACCAAGTCGCGCAGGAGCGTTAATACTCTAGGGCAGGAGGCCGCTTGCCTGTTCACACAGTCCACTACTCCCATGTTATCGCACCAGAATACTATGTGGTTCCCCGCCAACAAATGCCCCCAGATCTGTAGGCACACCAGGATGGGGAATAGCTCCAGAAAGGTGATGTTCCGGGTCAGGCCCGAGGAATGCCACTCATGGGGCCACGGCATCATGCACCATCTTGTCCCAAAGATGGCCCCAAAACCCACACCCCCTGCGGCGTCCGTGTAAAGGGCCAGCTCCGCATTGGACTGCGGGGGGGAAACCCAGAGGGTGCGGCCGTTAAAATCCTGGAGGAAGCGTTCCCATGTCCGCATGTCTGCCCGCACCTGGGCAGTCAGGCGGATGAAGTGGTGTTTGCGCCTTAACCCGGCCATGGCCCGGGCGATGCCCCGGGAGAACACCCGGCCCATGGGGATCACACGCAAAGCGAAGTTCAGCTGGCCCACTAGCCTCTGAAGTTGACCCAGGGAAACCTTTTTCGCCTGGATACACTCTCGGAGCGACGAACGAAACTCCTCTACCTTATTTGGCGGGAGGCGGGACACCCCCAGTGCCGTGTCCAGCTCGATCCCCAGAAAGGAGAGCGATGTGGTGGGGCCCACGGTTTTGTCCGGGGCCAGGGGAACCCCCAAAGAGTGCATCAAATGGCAAAAGCCTCGGAGAGCTAAACCGCACTCGTTGGAGCCACGGCTACCGAGGAACAAGAAGTCGTCCAGATAGTGGAGCACGGAACCCTGCCTCACCACCTTCTCCGTAACCCACTGGAGGAAACTGCTGAACGCCTCAAAGTAGGCGCACGACACCGAGCAGCCCATGGGAATGCAGTGGTCCTCGTAGAAGGAGCCCTCCCATTGGAATCCCAGCAAGTGATAGTCGCTGGGGTGTACAGGGAGGAGGCGGAAGGCGGATTCGATGTCCGCCTTGGCCATCAGGGCGCCGGGGCCGTATGACCGCACGCGGGCGATGGCCCGGTCCATGGATGTATAAGACACGCTGCAGATCAGAGGGTCGATGCCGTCATTCACCGACATACCCGAAGGGTAGGAGAGGTTGTGTATGAGGCGAAACTCTCCCGGCTCCTTCTTCGGAACCAGCCCTAAGGGGGAGCATACAAATTCAGGGGACGGGGGGAGGAGTACGGACCCCCGATCCTCCCCAGGGATAGTTCCTTGGCGATTTTTCGGCCCGCCGCGGCCGGGTTGGACAGCAGAGATCTATGGTTCCTAGGGGCCGAAAAGGCCACCCGTCCACACACCGGGATTCGGAAGCCGAAGCGAAAACCATTGAGCAATAGGAGGGCGTCGGCCATCCGTGGGTAAGAAGCTAGAAAGTAGGACAGACGAGAGAAATGAATGGGTGAAGGCAAACCGTTACACCGCCTCTGGCTTGGAGCGAAGTGAAGGCTTGGGTTGTTCTTGGGAGCATCGGGAAGCCGGGTGGCCCCTGCCGCAACTGGAACAAGAATGCCTGAAACGACAAGAGACGCCGTTAGGGCAATCGCCATCATTAAATCGCCAACACGAGCCCATGCGATGCTTTGCAGTGGCCCCCGCGCTCCCGGGGTACCGAGGGGGGCGAGCGTACCAGGCCCCTTTTTCGTCCGAGCGAGCCCCCCCCCTTGAGGTGCGCGGCCACCGATCGGACGCTTTAAGTCGGTCGGAAGGCTTACAGTGCCCGGCGGACACTTCGTGCAACCAGTGGTAGGACTCTTTCACGTCCCACGCCAGATCCTTCATGTTAGCCTTCATGCGCCTGAATTTGTCATCGTATCGCAGCCAAGCCCCTTCTTGTAAATCTTTGTGCGCCCCTATGATCGTATTCATATAGGACCATAAGCTCCCTGCTATGTGGGGTTCCCTCTCCACTATGATGCTGGCGAGCACTGTAAAGCCCCCCAGCCAATTGTCAAACGAGCGCTCTATCCAAGGTTTCCTTGCCCTGGGCATGCCATATTTGTCCTCTTTAGCCTTTGTTGCCACCCCACCCCAATCAACCAGGTCGAATACGTCCACAAATTCCCCCTTCCATATTTTCTCCTTCGTGGCGCGTGTTACCGCCCAGGATATTACTGCACTAGGTGACGCTCCGGCTACGGGGGCTATGGGGGACAAAACCTTCTCCTTACGCCGTAAGGACTTCTCAAGATAACTTTTCAGTACCAAGAACATAGGATCAGTAACATCAGTATCAGCATCCTCCTGCATAAGGTCCCTGAGGGCCTGAACCACAAGAACGTTGGCACCCTCAGCATCCAACTTACCCACAGGCGACCCGGGCCCCGGTGCCGGTTCAGGCAGGGCGGGGTTCACCGGAGGCACCTCCACGGGTGCCGGATCACCAGAAGGGGGTCTGGGGGTAGACGGCCTTCGTGGCCTGGCAGGCACCGCCGGAGCGGGCGCCGGATCTACATCATCCTCGTCGTCCGACGAGCTGCTGCTGGATATTTTTCTGTGTCGGCTTCTCCTCCGCTCGCCGGGATCCTTCTTCCTGTTCTTCTTCCTGTTCTTCTTTCCGGGCCGCCGTCCCCTTTCCTCTGCTGAGTCGTCCGAAGATGAATCTGTGGCTGGGGGGAGCGGTAGCGCTGGTTCGGGCACGGGCCGGCGTCGGTTGTCTGTAGGAGCCAGAGCCGGTGCGTCGTCGTCGCTCGTGTAGCGGCGGGGGCGTTTACCCCGAGTCGATCTAGACGGCCTAGCCGGTTGGTCGTTGATCGGTGTTCTCGGACGTGGCCGCCGGTCGCCGGACGGTGTGTACTCGTCTAGAGCTCGCCGTAGCCAGCCAGATCCTTTAGTGTGCAGCCGTGCAATCAGGTCGTCCATATCTGCGTCACGGTTGTCCTGTTTCTTGCGAGGCATAATCCCTGGAAGAGAACAAAGTAGGGTCAGCACAGATCTCCTTATATTCATCACAGCCCGCACGCGGGCGTCGTCCAAAAGGCGGCCCTGCGCTGGCCAGACCCCCCGCAACAGAAAGAGTAAACCACACCAAAGGGAGGCGGCCCCACCTGGCCGGCCCCCCCCGCAAACCACAAGCAGCCACGCCAACTCCTTCTGAGAGGC
>JAUBNU010342743.1:0-11776 GCA_032353855.1 Desmognathus kanawha | reverse complement strand
TCACGGATAAAAATAGAAGCAAGCTGTTGAGCCGTGGGAAGACCTTTCAAGGGTACGAAGTGACACATCTTGGTGAAAGCGTCTACTATGGTAAGGATGGTGTCACATTTCTGGGAACAGGGTAGCCCCACAATGAAATCAAGGGTCACTGTGTGCCATGGCGAAGGGGCCAACGGTAACGGATGCAAAAGTCCCAAGGGCTTACCAGAAGCCCTTTTGTGTTGACAGCAGATGGGGCATGTAGCCACATAGGATTTAACGTCCTTTGCCATGGAATGCCACCAAAAATACCTAGACAGTGAAGACAAGGTGGAATCTACACCACGATGACCTGCAAAGGGGGAGTCGTGGAAATAGCCTAATGCCCACCTGCGGGTTTCGTCCGAAAGGAGGACCACCGTGTCGTAACGGTAAAGGAGAGAGTCTTGGAGACGAAATTCCTTCTTTTCCAATAATCGATCTAAAGGTTCGGAAGCCACATCGTGTTTGATGCGCGCCACTGGATCAAGGAGGGCAAATACAAAGGGTTTCCCAACGAACATGGGTGACAGGTCTGGTTCTGAATCTTCTACGTCGTAAATGCGGGACAAAGAATCTGCAACCACATTCTTTGTTCCTGGAATATAGGTGACACTAAAGTCGAACTGGGCAAAGTAGAAAGCCCATCGAGCTTGGCGAGAGTTGCGACAGTCCATGGTGTTGAGAATGGAGAGGTTCTTATGATCTGTACGAATAATGAAAGTTTGGCGTGCGCCCATTAAGTGATGTCGCCACTCTATGCAACCTTGACGGATCGCTAGTAGTTCCTTCTCTAAAGTCGAATAGTTTCTCTCAGCACTATTTAGCTTGCGCGAGAAGAATGCGACAGGGTGCTTTATCATCGGTCTGTACTTGGAGGAGTACTCCCCCTATGGCGGTATCGGAGGCATCAGTTTCCAAAATGAACGTTTGGAGGTCGTTCACAGCCCTCAGACATGGTGCAGTGGTAAATGCCTCTTTCAAGGATTCGAAAGCTTCTTGTTGGGTGGAGGCCCAAGAATATGAAGTGTCTTTCTGCAATAATGAAAGAAGAGGTAAGACAATGAATGAAAAGTTCTTTATGAACTGGCGGTAATAATTAGCCAGCCCAAGGAAGCGCTGTAGAGCTTTTACTGACGTAGGGACTGGCCATTGAAGAACTGCTGACACTTTTCGTGGATCCATGGCATGTCCCTGAGCGGACAAAATGTAGCCTAAATATTCCACCTGGTGGGACGAAAACAGGCATTTCTCTGGTTTACAACATAGGCTATTCTGTTTGAGACGATGTAGGACCTCTCTAGTCTGTTTGATATGTTCTTCCTCTGAATGAGAGAATATGAGTATATCGTCTAGATAGACAATTACTGAAAGCTGTAAGAGGTCGGAAAAGATAGTGTCAATGAAGCGCTGAAAGATTGATGGCGCGTTGACTAAGCCAAACGGCATGACCTGATATTCAAAGAGTCCGAAGGGGGTCCTGAACGCAGTCTTCCATACATCCGAGGGATTCACTCGTAGTAAGTGGTAAGCACCCCGGAGATCTAACTTCGTATACCATGAAGCTCCTGCTACGGCATCAAGAATGTCCGAGATTAATGGTAAGGGATAACGATCCCTGATGGTGACTTTATTGAGACCACGGTAGTCTATGCAGGGTCTCAAATCCCCCGTCTTCTTGGAGACGAAAAAGAGAGGGGCTCCGGCGGCTGCGTGGGACGGACGAATGAGTCCGTTAGCTAAATTTTCATCTAGGTAAGCCCTGAGAATCTCTTTCTCCTGTGTCGAGAGACGATACATCCGCCCAAATGGTACTACCGAGCCTGATAGGGTTGGGATAGAGCAGTCTAGATTAGGTCGTAAAGGAGGAAGAGGTTTCGCTATTGGATTGGAAAATACCGTCGTGAAGTCATGGTATTCAGTGGGAACTGTCTGTAGTGGTTCACTAACCCTTGTCTGCCCAAGGACTTGTACATGAGACCAATGATCAGGTTTTAGACATCGAGAAAGGCAAGTGGTGGAGTGAAAACCTACGGCCCCAGTCTCCCAGTTTATCCACGGATTATGATAGCGTAACCAAGTGATTCCTAGGATGAGTGGATAATGAGGGGAATGGATTACGTCGAAAACAGTAACTTCGGTATGCAATCCGAGTTTAATGTAGAGTGGAATGGTTTGCTCAGTGATGGGTCCCGAAGATAAGGGGGAACCGTCTACAGTCTCCACAAACGTGGGAGTGTCCTTAAAATCCAAAGGAAGTTGTTTCTTAGATACCCAGTTAAGGTCTATAAAACAGCCAGCCGCCCCTGAATCTATCAATGCGAGGATAGGTTCCTGAAAATACGTGGTTCCTATTTTCCAGCATAAAACCAAGGACAAAGTGAGAAGGGCCCGACTGGGAGGAGTATAACGAGGTGGTGGTAAAGGACTATGGTTGGTACTCGAGGATACGTCCCTACTATCCATCGAGTGCTCTAGTTTAAAGGACGTTTTCCAGGGCAAGTTGGACACATTTTCACCAAGTGGCCAGGGAGGCCACAGTACAGACAAAGACCCTTTGTTACTCTGTATTGTCGT
Source organism: Desmognathus kanawha (assembly GCA_032353855.1). Classification (NCBI taxonomy): domain Eukaryota; kingdom Metazoa; phylum Chordata; class Amphibia; order Caudata; family Plethodontidae; genus Desmognathus; species Desmognathus kanawha. The sequence continues at coordinate 9,181 of JAUBNU010342743.1, read as the reverse complement.
TCCTCTTTAGATAATGGACCGCGTGCTATCCCCAATTGCATAGGTTCTTCGGTTGACGTGGGAACCTTTTCCTTTCGGACCTCTACTGGCCTAACAAAAGTTCGAACTGGGTTGCCTCTTCGTTTTTCCGATCGACGTTCAGAGATTCGGTAGTCTATCTGTAAAGCCAGATCAACCAAGGCCTTAATCGTAACTGGTTTATCCACCCTGGCTAATTCGTCCTTGATCTCATCGCGGAGACCTCTCCGAAAGACAGCCAATTGTACCTTCTCTGGCCATTTTAAGGTGGCTACCAAGGCGTGGAATTGGGCTACATAAGCCATCAATTCTCTATTGCCTTGGCAGCAGTCTAATAACTGATCTTCCAAACCATGAGAACACTGTTCTCTTTTGAACATAGCCACAAATTCATTTTCAAAACGTGTGAAATCTGCTAGAATTGGGTCGTCACTGGTGATATATTGCTCTGCCCAGGTAAGGGCATGACCAGAAAAATGCTTAATTAGAAACCCCACTTTCGATTTGTCGGTTGGAAAGGCGGTATCGTGAAACAGGAAGTGAGCTTTATACGAAGTTTGGAATTCTCGTAATGATTTTGGTTCTCCATTGTACCTGGTTAGTACTACATCCTGTGTAGTGGGTTCCAAAACCACTGTAGGTTTATTAGTCAAGAGCAACTTCAATGCAGTATTATCAACAGAAAGTTGTTGGATCTGTTGGTTCAAAACTTGGACGTCGTTAACGTTAGCAGCTCTTAAATCAACTATCTGTTGATTGAGCTGTTTAACAGCTGTAGCGAGCTGCTCAGAGGTAGCCATGTGACTGTTTTCTAACAAGAGAACAGTTTTGCTGGCGGATTATCCTGTCACACGTAGGTAGGCTTACCTCTGCGTCCAAGCGTAGCTGACGTATGTACGAGACGCCGCCCACAGTAATCTTTACAAGAATTACCGTTGGCGGCGAAACGCCAATCTCTCTGGGAAAACCTGGATAGGAAGAAAAACCCAGAGTGGTACAAAACGTGCCCAACAAGGGAGACAACTTGACAAAAGGGCAGCTAAGGGACAGCGACCTTGGGAGCTAGCCAAACAAGGAACTAGACTATAACTTACAGGGAGGACTAGCAACCAGGAACCTAAGGATAACTATGCTAAACTGTCCTAGTAAGAATACGAACCACAAAACACGTTTGTACCAGGAGATGTTAAAGATTGGTCAATGAGGAAAACACAAGGAGAACGAGTAGAAGAAAGGAGATTAGTGTCTACGTCTTTCCCGTTTACTTGTCTGTCTGATGAACGAGAGATAGACACGCCCTCGTAAACACTGTCCATGAAAAGAGGAGACAATGCGAGTAGACACGAGGGTGAAAGAACCGCAACGAGTGACTGCACGGGAGAAGGCAACAACGCCCCGTGTTTGGCGGTAGAGAAAACGGGCAATAGCCAGGAAACGAAGCTGCACTAGGTTTTCAAATGCAGAGACGCGCAAGGCGCCGGTAAGCACGAAGGAGGAGCGGGTAAACAAGAACCTGAACAAACGCGTACAAAGACGCGAGCGAGAACGCATGGGCACAACTCAAGGGAAGGACTCGTGTATACTCACGACACCGTAACCTTACGGTTCAGTAGCGGAAGGGGGAACTTCTCAAAAAGGAAGGCGAAGGCAAGGCAGGTAACCAGCTTGATAATCCGCGCCGGTCACTGTGCACACAGGAACTAAGTAGTGCCTATGCCGGTGCGCGTGCGTTGTGATTGGCCGCCGCCACGCACTGTGATTGGTTGACCGTTCCTGTACTCTGATTGGCCATACAGGATGTCAGATGAGAAGGGGATCGGCGAGCGGCCATCTTGGAGAGATGCCGTATGCGTGTTGTGGCCACCCTGATCAACCCCAGAATGCGCGAACGTCGTCGGAGGACGACAGTATGCCCCCTCCCCAAGGGACCGGGTTTGGAGGGATGCGCAACATGAAAGGAACGGACCAAACGAGCTGCCTTGACCTGATCCGCAGGTTCCCAGGAACGATCAGAGACTGAATATCCCTTCCAGGATATTAGATAGAAAAGTTTACCACGGATGATCTTAGAGTCACAGATACCATCTATCTCGTATTCATCCGTTCCCATCACAGGGGGAGGAACGGGTAACTTTCTATCGGAGAATGGGTCAGGAAAACAAGGTTTTAATAATGAGACATGAAAGGTGGCATGCACTCGCCACTTAGGAGGTAGTTGTAAGCGGACCGCGACTGGATTTATTATTTTGGTGATTGGGAAGGGACCCAGAAACCGTGGTCCTAACGCTCTACTGGAGCACATTAAAGGCAGATGAATAGAAGACAACCATACGAGATCCCCTACAGCGTAGATTGGTGCAGCGACGCGCTTCTTGTTTGCTGCCCGGGTCATGCGGGACTGGTTGTCCTTCATAGCGTTCTCCATAACCTTCTGAACACGACGAAGACCAGCTAGATGCGTATCTAGTGCTGGGAGCTTTTCTGAGGTCTGGAGCGGTTTCGGAAGTATGCGCGGGTGTGTACCCGTGAGACCATAAAATGGACTGACAGTGGTAGATGTTGTTGGAGCGTTATTAATGGAAAACTCGGCTAAAGGTAAGAATTCTACCCAATCGTTCTGAGTGGAGTTGACGAATTTTCGTAAATACACCTTGAGTGTCTGGTTCATGCGTTCTGTGAGACCGTTACTCTGGGGATGGTAAGCCGAAGAAAGAGCCTTGTTAATACCCAGCGATTTACAGAGTGCTGACCAAAAGCGCGAAGTAAACTGCACCCCCCGGTCAGAGATGAGCGTCTCCGGTAGGCCGTGGAGACGAAAGACTTCACGGATAAAAATAGAAGCAAGCTGTTGAGCCGTGGGAAGACCTTTCAAGGGTACGAAGTGACACATCTTGGTGAATGCGTCTACTATGGTAAGGATGGTGTCACATTTCTGGGAACAGGGTAGACCCACAATGAAATCAAGGGTCACTGTGTGCCATGGTGAGGGAGCCAAAGGTAACGGATGTAAAAGTCCCATGGGCTTACCAGAAGCCCTTTTGTGTTGACAGCAGATAGGGCATGTTGCCACATAGGATTTAACATCCTTTGCCATAGATTGCCACCAAAAATACCTAGACATGGAAGACAAGGTGGAATCAACACCACGATGACCTGCAAAGGGAGAGTCATGAAAGTAGCCTAATGCCCACCTGCGGGTTTCGTCAGAGAGGAGTACCACTGTGTCGTAGCGGTAAAGAAGAGAGTCTTGAAGACGGAATTCCTTCTTGTCAAGAAAGTGATCCAAGGGTTCAGAAGCTACATCATGTTTAATGCGAGCCAAGGGATCGAGGAGAGCGAACACGAAGGGTTTCCCTATGAACATGGGTGAAAAATCTGGTTCAGTATCTTCTACTTCATATATGCGGGATAATGAATCCGCCACCAGATTTTTAGTTCCCGGAATATAGGTGACACTAAAGTCGAATTGGGCGAAGTAGAAAGCCCAACGGGCCTGGCGAGAGTTGCGACAGTCCATAGTGTTGAGAATGGAAAGGTTCTTATGATCCGTACGAATAATGAAAGCTTGACGTGCGCCCATTAAGTGATGTCGCCATTCTATGCAGCCTTGACGGATCGCCAGTAGTTCCTTCTCTAAGGTTGAGTAGTTTCGTTCTGCACTATTGAGTTTGCGTGAAAAGAACGCAACAGGATGTTCTAACTTGTCGTCTGCCTGTACTTGGAGTAGTACTCCACCGATGGCTGTGTCGGACGCATCGGTTTCCAAAATGAAAGTTTGGAGATCGTTCACTGCCCTTAAACAAGGTGCTGTAGTAAAGGCTGTTTTCAAGGATTCAAAGGCTTCTTGTTGAGCGGAAGACCAAGCGTATGAAGCGTCTTTCTGTAACAAGGCAAGAAGCGGTAAAACGATGAAAGAGAAGTTCTTTATAAACTGACGATAATAATTGGCCAGCCCAAGAAAGCGCTGCAAGGCTTTAACTGACGTAGGTACTGGCCATTGAAGTACTGCGGAGACTTTCCGTGGATCCATGGCATGTCCTTGGGCGGACAAGATATAGCCTAAATATTCAACTTGATGAGCTGAGAACAAACATTTCTCTGGTTTGCAGCATAAGTTGTTATGCTGAAGACGACGTAGGACCTCTCTAGTTTGTTTAACATGTTCTTCCTTCGAATAAGAGAAGATGAGAATGTCGTCTAGGTAAACGATTACCGAGAGTTGCAATAGGTCGGAAAAGATGGTGTCAATGAACCGCTGAAATATTGACGGAGCATTTACCAAGCCAAATGGCATGACTTGGTACTCAAAGAGTCCGAATGGAGTCCTGAAAGCAGTTTTCCATACATCCGAAGGATTCACTCGTAGTAAGTGGTAAGCTCCCCTGAGGTCAAGTTTAGTATACCATGAGGCTCCCGCTACAGCATCAAGAATGTCCGAGATCAAGGGTAAGGGATAACGATCCCTGACGGTAACCTTATTTAGCCCACGGTAGTCTATGCAGGGTCTCAAATCCCCCGTCTTCTTAGAGACGAAAAAGAGAGGGGCTCCCGCGGCTGCGTGGGACGGACGGATGAGACCGTTAGTCAAATTTTCATCCAAATAGGTCCTGAGAATCTCTTTCTCTGCCGTAGAGAGACGATACATTCGCCCAAACGGGACTACAGAACCTGACAAGGTTGGGATAGAACAGTCTAGATTAGGTCGTAAGGGGGGAAGTGGTTTCACCGCCGGATTGGAAAATACTGTTGAGAAGTCATGGTATTCCGGGGGAACTGTTTGCGGTAGGTCTTTATCCGTGGCCTGACCAAGGACTTGTACATGAATGATCGGGTTTTAGGCACCGAGAAAGACAAGTTGATGAGTGGAAACTTACAGTCCGGTTTCCCAGTTTATCCAGGGGTTATGGTAACGTAGCCATGTTATCCCCAAAATGAGTGGATAATGGGGTGAATGGATCACATCGAACACAGTAACCTCGGTGTGAAGCCCGAGTTTGATATAGAGAGGAGTTGTCTGTTTAGTAATAGGTCCCGAAGACAGTGGGGATCCATCTACCGTTTCCACAAAGGTTGGGGTTTCCTTAAGGTCTAAAGGAAGCTGTTTATTTGCTACCCAGGTGTGGTCTATGAAGCAACCAGCTGCCCCTGAATCTATCAGAGCGAGAATGGGTTCTTGGAAAATTGTTGTTCCTATCTTCCAGCATAGGACCAGAGACAGTGTGAGAAGAGCCCGACTGATAGGAGTATAGCGAGGCAATGGTAGAGGACTGGGAGTAGCACTCGAGGATACGTCCCTACTATCCATCGAGTGTTCTAGTTTAAAGGACGTTTACCAGGGCAAGTAGGGCACGCCTTCACTAGATGACCGGAGAGACCACAGTACAGACAGAGGCCCTTTGTCAACCTATATTGTCGTTCTTCCTTAGACAGGGGGCCGCGCGCTATTCCCAGCTGCATGGGCTCATCTGTCGTAACTGGAACCTTTTCTTTGCGGACCTCTATTGGTCGAATATTGGTTCGAATAGGGTTTCCCCTTCGTTTTTCTGACCGACGTTCCGAGATTCGATAATCTATCTGGAGCGCCAAATCTATCAAGGCCTTAATTGTAACTGGCTTGTCCACCCTGGCCAGTTCGTCCTTGATTTCATCGCGGAGACCTCTCCGAAATACAGCTACCTGAACCTTTTCTGGCCACTTCAAGGCGGCTACCAAGGCATGGAATTGTGCTACATATGCCATTAAATCCCTACTGCCTTGGTTACAATCTAGTAACTGGTCTTCTAAGCCGTAAGAACATTGTTCTCTCTTGAACATTGATACAAACTCATTTTCAAAGCGATTGAAATCAGTTAGGATCTGATCATCACTGACAATATATTGTTCTGCCCACGTAAGCGCATGTCCAGAAAAATGTTTAATTAGAAACCCCACCTTAGACTTGTCTGTTGGGAAGGCAGTAGCATGGAACAAGAAATGTGCTTTATACGAAGTTTGAAACTCTCGTAACAGCTTTGGTTCTCCATTATATCTCGTTAGTACCACGTCTTGAGTAGTGGGTTCTAGGACAACTGTGGGTTTATTAGTTACGAGCAACTTCAATGCAGCATTCTCAATGGTGAGTTGCTGTAGTTGTTTGTCTAATACCTGGATATCGTTGATATTAGCAGCTCTCAAATCGACAATCTGCTGATTAAGCTGTTTAACAGCTGTAGTGAGCTGCTCAGAGGTAGCCATGTGACTGTTTTCGGACAAGAGAACAGTTTTGGTGGCGTATTAACCTGTCACACGTAGGCAGGCTTACCTCTGCGTCCAGGCGTAGCTGATGTGTTTGCGAAGCGCCGCCTACCGTAATCCTGAGTAGGAATTACAGTTGGCGGCAAGACGCCAATATCTCTGGGAAAACCTGGATAGGGAGAAAAACCCAGAGTGGTACAAACGTGCCCAATAAGGGAGACAACTTAATGAAGCAGGAATGCTAGAGGACTGCAACCTATGGACCTAGCCACAACAAGGTACTAAACTCGTACTAAAAGGGAGGGCTAAAGAACAGGAACCTAGGGAGGACTAAGCTGAACTGTCCTAGTAAGAGGAAAGGAAACAAACACGTTTGTACCAATCAACTCAGATGATAGACTGTTGATCGATAGACGCAGTACAAAGATCTAAATTAACCGCGACGTTTCTGACGTCTGCACGTATGAGTACAAGAATAGAAGGAAAGTAAACTACGCAGGCAAGAGATGTCAAAGGAAATGACTAACGTGGTAAACACGTAGGCGCCGTGTGCGTAGGTGGTACGGGAGAGCGATGCTATGCTCTGGAATTGCCGATAGTCGATACGGCAGAGTACTGACAGGTGTCTGAGAATAAAGTTTCTGTGAATGGCGTTTAACCAAACGCCTACGAGAAAGGAGGAAGGACGTAGGACTGAGAAACGAACCAAGAACGTCCTAAGAGATGGACGAAGACGCATGGAACCCAAGTCTCAAGGGAGACTTGTAATACTCACGGAACCGTACGGTATACGGTGGAAGGACGGGAAGAACACAAGGAATTCCGAAGAGGGCGAAAGCAAGGTAAGTAACCGGCTTGTTAATACGCGCCGAGCCAAATGAATGCAAGGGCTAAGTAGTGTTTGTGCCGGTGCACGCGCGCTGTGATTGGCTGCTGAACGCACGCTGTGATAGGTTGTTAGTTTCCGTTCTCTGATTGGCCGGAAGGCGATGGTGGTGAGAACAGGACGTGGAGGCGGCCATTACAGAATGGTGCCGAGTGCGTGTTGCAGCCACTCTAAGTATCCCCAGGACCCGCGCACGACGTCGGAGGACGACAGCATGCCCCCTCCCCAAGGGACCGGGTTTAGCGGGATGGGCGGCATGGAATGAGCGGACCAAACGAGCTGCCTTGACTTGGTCAGCGGGTTCCCAGGAACGATCGGATACTGAATAACCCTTCCAGGATATTAAGTAGAAGAGTTTGCCGCGGATAATTCTTGAATCACAGATACCATCTATCTCGTATTCGTCAGTCCCCATCACAGGAGGTGGTATGGGCAATTTCCTGTCGGTAAATGGATCTGGAATACAGGGTTTTAGAAGGGAAACGTGAAAAGTCGCATGGACCCGCCATTTAGGAGGCAATTCTAACCGGACCGCGACCGGATTTATTATCTTGGTGATGGGAAAGGGTCCAAGAAACCGTGGCCCTAAGGCCCTGCTGGAGCACATCAGGGGAAGATGGAGTGAAGATAACCATACAAGGTCACCTACTGCGTAGGTTGGAGCGGCAACACGTCTCTTATTAGCTGCCCGAGTCATACGAGACTGGTTCTCTTTCATAGCATTCTCCATGACCTTTTGAACCCGACGAAGACCCGCTAGATGTGTGTCAAGTGCCGGAAGTTTTTCTGCAGTTTGGAGTGGCATCGGAAGTATGCGAGGATGGATACCCGTGAGACCATAAAATGGGCTAACGGTAGTGGATGTTGTGGGTGCATTATTAATAGAAAACTCGGCTAATGGTAAATATTCCACCCAATCGTTTTGGGTGGAGTTGACAAATTTCCGTAAATACACCTTAAGCGTCTGGTTCATGCGCTCTGTGAGGCCATTACTCTGAGGATGATAAGCCGAGGAAAGAGCTTTGTTAATACCCAGCGATTTACAGAGAGCAGACCAAAAGCGCAAAGTAAACTGCACCCCCCTGTCAGAGATGAGCGTCTCGGGCAGACCGTGAAGTCGGAAGACTTCATGAATAAAAATGGAAGCAAGTTGCTGAGCGGTGGGAAGGCCTTTCAAGGGTACAAAATGGCACATCTTAGTAAAAGCATCTACTATGGTTAGGATGGTATCACACTTTTGGGAACAAGGCAAACCCACAATAAAGTCCAAAGTTACTGTGTGCCATGGTGATGGAGCCAAGGGTAAAGGGTGTAAGAGCCCCATGGGTTTCCCTGAAGCACGTTTATGCTGGCAACAGATGGGACAAGTCACCACATAGGACTTAACATCCTTAGTCATCGATTGCCACCAAAAGTATCTGGACATAGAGGACAATACCGCGATGACCCGAAAAGGGGGAGTCGTGAAAATAGCCTAATGCCCATCTGCGAGTCTCATCGGAAAGGAGAACCACTGAGTTATAACGATAAGAAGAGAATCCTTAAGAGTGAATTCCTTGTTCTTAAGAAGGTGAGCCAGGGGTTCAGAAGCTACGTCGTGCTTAATACGAGCCAATGGGTCGAGGAGAGCAAACACAAAGGGTTTCCCTACAAACATGGGCGAAAAAGTTTGTTCAGAGTCCTCAATCTCATACATGCGAGACAAGGAATCTGCCACCACATTCTTTGTTCCGGAAATATAGGTGACGGTAAAATCGAATTGAGCAAAGTAGAAGGCCCAGCGAGCCTGACGAGAGTTGCGCCAATGCATAGTATTGAGGATGGAAAGGTTTTTATGATCCGTACGAATGATGAAGGCCTGGCGTGCGCCCATTAAGTGATGTCGCCATTCTATACAACCTTGGCGGATGGCTAGCAGTTCTTTCTCTAAGGCTGAATAATTTCGCTCCGCACTATTGAGTTTGCGTGAAAAGAACGCAACAGGGTGTTCTAATTTGTCGTCCGCCTGTACTTGGAGAAGTACTCCGCCGATGGCGGTGTCAG
>JAUBNU010331671.1:0-17296 GCA_032353855.1 Desmognathus kanawha | reverse complement strand
CCTGTAAAAAGCTTCTACCCCGTTGGGTCGGGCCTTTTGAAGTATTGGAGCAAGTAGGCACTTGTTCGTACAAACTGGTAACAAGAAATTGAGGTTAACAGGAAGTATATTGTGAAACAAGAGATTTTTACATCTTGTTTTTCGGGTTATGACGTAGTGAATTGAATAAGGTAGGCGCATATTTGGACATTTTCTTACCAACTTTTTAGTACGGGGTCACAACTCTCGAGTAGTTTTGCTCCTTGCAAGGTTTTCATTCAACGGTTTCGCGTTCTTTTCTCGTAGACTTGGTAATTTACCATAAATTTCCCAAGTTTTACTTTAAAACCCAACTGACCGACACGTAGTATTTCTATAATTCGAGTTTGAAGGCCTATATTACAGCTGCGTATTTATAAAATTGAATCATTTAAATAGATTGAGTGGAAAATAAGGGAATGAAACAGGATAGAATAATTGTAAACATGAAAAATAAATAATGAAATGTTTTGGTATAACACAAATGTTGCCTATACCCGGCGAGTGTACAAAGTTTTACCTTTCGCGTAAAAGGTTGACGTCTAACCAGACCCGGGCGGGACAATACCTAGACGATCCTGCTCGTCTTGGGGCAGATTCTTAGCCACAATGAGTACTTTGCCATACTCGTCCCGCAGCTTGTCGCCTGCACCTTCCTCAAAACGATTTTCCCCCGTCGAGCAATAATTATAAAATTCGTCAAAACTTGAAAAAGGGATTTTCTGAAGCCATTTCACAAACACCTTTGCAAAATAAATGACCCATATGCCACAATTGTATCCGTCCTGTTGCAACGGAGGACACGAAATGATTTTCACCGACCATTTCTTCCACTTACTTCCAAATAACCGGCTGATCTTTATCTTCATATCTTTGGGATACGCCTTCAAAGGGTCATACAACCATACTTGTCCTTGTCCGCCGACATTGAGTATCAAAACGCACCTCCAGTGCAACCCAGCCTGATAAGGAATGATTGTGTGCAACAGCCCGTCACGGACGTCGGCTCCCCGTAGCACCGTAGACTTCTTGATACCGACAATTTTTTCCAAAGTCTCAACCATTATTTGTTCAGAGGAAGCGTATACAACATTGTAATCGCCAGTACTCCTCGGTACTTCATAATCCTTCACCTGGAATATAACAGAGCAGAGTCTTGCTTACATACGTTGTTTTACTTGTAAAAGACATAAAGCCTAAAAAAAGTACTGTCATGAAAATGTCCTCACCTCCAGCATTATACAGTTGTACACTTCATCGTCCGTCAAAAATCCATTCTCCTTAGAAAAAGCGAACTTTCCTATCTGATCCTAAAAGGCAAATGAAAACGAAGTAGGTGAGATGTTAACTATGCCAAACGCTATCAAAGGCCCGTAGATGTTTGTGCTTCAGACCTATTTTCTTGATTATACAATATTGAATCTTGAGTCTTGTGGAGGCTATCCAACCACGTGAACCGGATGGCTTAGATTTTCGTAACGAGTGTATGTATACAGCAGCATGTCCCCGGCCCAGCTTGTTTGCTAGCCAGGCATGATACTTGGCTGAAGTGTCCAACACCTAGCAAAGCATACATGTGAATTTGAAAAGTGACTCCTACATAAAAAACCAATTCATTACACAAAAGGAACTACTTCCTTGGGAAAAAATTTTACTTTGAGCACTTGTTGCAAACAAACGTCAGCACGTTGATGCACGACCCTTTCTTGTGGCAATAGTTGCCGCAAACACGGCAGCAAGCAACTTTCCAATCGATTAGTTCGTTGCAGAACCAGCAAGGAGTTTCATTCTTAACAAAAGGAATCCTATTCGGTACATACTGTACCTTGCCAGCCTCCTGCACTGCAGCGGTCGCAACAGCCACCGTCGCAGTCTCACCCCGAAGGGGGGTTGAATCCTGCGACGTTGAACAAGCGTGGCAACTTTTTACGAGCTGCGTGATCCAACTGGTAAGAGTATTGAAGGTAAAAGAGTCCAAAAATAGCAAGGGAAAAATTACCCTTACCAAAACAATATAGATGCCTCAAAAACTTTCTAGTCTATTCAACTACTAAAAACTGGAAAAGTTAATAGGACGTCGAACATCCCGCTGTACGTATTGAAAACTAAAGGGACTCATCCCTTTTAACAGAACATGAAAGCGACAACTATCCATGCGCCTTGGCCACTTTATTTCTGGGAAATTTGCTTCTTTTGTGGAGGGGTTTTGATAGGCGAGGGACAGCTTTTGCAAGTGTGCGTGAACTTATCCTCAAAGCAACCCTTCCTTCGATGACAAAATCGGTGGCAGGTACGGCAAGTGGCGTACGTTGCGGACTGGATGGGCTCCCCGCAAGATATACAAGATGAAACATTTCGTTGAAATACCTCTGCGTTGTCTTGTACCTCCGATTGTGCATCATGTTTCTGCTCCAGCTGTGCCACTGTTCCCTGGTCCGGAAGCTCCGGTCGTTCCTCATGTCCCTCGCCGCCAGCCTGATGTTGAGGGTTTTATGCATAACCTTTAGATTCTTCTGATAGTATTCAACACATAAAAACCTTGTTAATATTTTACGCGACGCGTGATCTTGTAAGAACTGCAACAAGAACGTGTAACAACTGACGTACAAGTACTGTTGAAACAGTAAGTACCTTGCAGACGGAGTTAGTCGGCGTGTCCGGCACCTTTTCGGGTGCAGGAGTGGAACCGGTGGCGGCAAGTCCACCCACCGCGTCCAACATCTTCCCTCCACCTTCACCACCGCCACCAACAACACCACCGCCACCTCCTGCAGCCCCATCTGCGGTATCCAGCCCCTCCCCACCTACACCTTTACCATCGACATCAACGCCACCTCCACCACCCCCATCTCCTGTATCCATCTTCATCATCTCTGCACCTTCACCACCACCAACCACGCCGCCGTCATCGGGTGTATCCTGCACCACGCACGTACAACATCAAATGGCGTTTACGCATTGCGAAAAAAAAAATATTGACAGAAGACGACAGTAATGATCATTGTAAGTTAAGTAAATTATCAAGCAATGTAAAAGCTGTGTCAATTACATTCAACTTACCCTCTCAGTTCCCGCAGCAGTGCCCCGGGAGGCTGCACCACCAAGTTCCATCAACACGTCCGCCGCTTCTTCGTCGCCTTGCCCACCTCCCTCCGCATCGACCTTGATCACTCCCTTCTTCTCCAGGTTGGGCTTGTTAATCTGAATTAGAAAAGAGACCAACGGTTACTTAGACTTGGTAATGTAAATTAACAGTAGACTTGGTAATGTAAATTTACAATAGAGCCCAGATTTTTTACGCAACTCGTAAAAGAATGGTAAACAAGTGCTCATATGAGCAGGAACTGTAATCTTGAGAAAAATTATTGACGACTGAGTTGACTTACTGGCGGGTCCACATTCTCCTCCTCCTCCTCTCCTTCGCTCTCCTCGCCCTCCTCCTCCTCTTCTTCGCTCTCCTCGCCCTCCTCCTCCTCACTGCCCTTCTTATTTGCCTTCTTCTTCTTGTCAGGGACCTGTGTTTTAGGTTAGTTATAGGAAATCATTACGTTCAGTAACGCGCTGTTATATGCCAATTGTGAATAATACAAGATAACAGTGGTAGTACCAACGTGCCTGGAATGGGAAATGGTGGTCCTCCAGGCCTTTCAACTTCTCCGGCAGGCGCGGCGTCTGCAACTCGTCTGTTGGACTCGGGAGAGTGTCGAGGTTGTCCATGCGGTACGTGATCAGCTCACTTTGCTCGTTCTCCTTCTCCACAAGCATTACTGGCGGTTGAAGTATCATGTATAGTCAGTACCGATAGGGACCAACAGGACCCGTAATATCTAAACAATATCTGTACAAACATATTGGAAATATATACACGATGATGTTTGGAGTGCACGCACCTGTTCGGTTGCGAAGCTCTCCAAACTGGGCGCATGTCGCAACAAGTGTCCCTGATCCACCCGTGAACTCAGCCACGACCCCGTCGCTCGTGCTGAACCGCTCGATCAAGTGCCTGTAGAGCAGCATGGGCTTCTGGGCGTGGTTGGACACCTGGTGGTTGCCTGGCATTTGCATGGTCACCTTCTGTGATCCATGCATCGGCGGGCAGAAGTAGCAGGTGTCGTAGGCATGCTCGTCGTCGCTCCTCATCAGCGGCGGTTGGAACACCCAGCTGCTGCTCGCCGGCTTATCCGAAGCAGACCTGACTTGCTTGCATGCCACGACCATCACCTCTGCACTGTAATTCCAATGCAGGCCCGCGGTGCCGTGCTTGTAGTCTGTGAGCAAGTTAGAAGGAAAGTAAAAAATTGTTCAATATCCCCTTCTTTTACTAGAAGCGTAAACAAGGCCGGTTGATGTATACGCACTGCGTAAAGCTGAATATATAGAAACATTCAATAACCTAATCCCTTATATATTATACTTACACTTGAACCAGTGGTGCAAGGATACCTCCAGTCCAGCCTCGATGCACTGACTGATGCAATGAGAAAGGGCTTCAGCCCGGCCGGGAAAGATGACGAGGGTCGCCTTTCCCGCACTGACGTGGTTGAACACCTGAAAGAAATGAAGTGCGTTTAGAGATCAAGGTATTTATAGAAAACGAAACGAGGTAATAAATGTAGCTGTCAGAACATGCAACAATAGACCTATACTATTAGGTGCTTCATGGTAGAAACTCACGTTGATGGCGTCGGCAAATTGATCACTTGTCCAAGGTTTGTCCCACGTCACATTGTTGTCGGATGACCCGTATGGCGCGTCGATAAACGCGAGCTGGATTTTATGGTGGGGTTCCTTCATGGGGTCGCCCTTGAACAAACGACTCTGACCTCCCATCTTTGTCACGTCGCCATCCAACAGGCACCAACGCAGATCGTTGCCTGTTGCAAATCGAGTTTAAAGACAGATAAAAACATGTTAGTCAGAATTGAAATTAAAAACATTCACAAGGCAATATGACAACATTGTATTCAATCTTACCTTTGAATGTGGGCGACATGTGTGTGTTCCACTGTCCGACACTCTCCTGTTGATCGCCACCTTCACTTGGTGTACTGGATGCCAAGCGGGCAAGCCGAACCTGCTTCTCGGCCAGGGTTTTGAGCTCCCGCAAATCATCCTCAGAAAGGTTGTCGGTGGGCACTTTCTGCCCTCTGGCGGCGAACTTGCCCCGGAGGCTGTGACCATGGGTGACCAGGGTAGCGTACACGCCGTCCTTCGACAGGATTTCCTCTACAGCATCGTCCTCAAGGTGGAAGTCCGCCTGCGTGCACGCGTTTTCAAGCTGAAGCTTGAACAACACAGTGCCAACGCGGAAGTACTTGTACTCGTCGATGTTGTTTGTGAGCTTGGGGTTGTCGATCTCAAAGCCGGCCTCCTTGGCCTGGATGCGGTCCAACACCTCCGCAATCTATAAAATGACACACATAGGGAAAGAAGTAAGGAAGGTTTTTTCGCACTGCGTAAACTGTGGTGCGAAGAAAGTATATACTGGTTAGTATATCTGTATTGTGTGTATCACTAAAAACAATGATGAATTAATGTTTACGCGGTGCGTATATAATTAAGGAAACCGTACCTCAGCGTCTCCGTAGCAAGCAGCAATTGTCGAGAAAATCGCCCTCAGCTTGGTCAGGTGCAGTACCTCGCTTGGGCTCTTCTTGTAAGTAGACTGGTGCAAAACAGGCCATGACTTCTCCCTGCAGGAACAGGTTACAGATCGTCCGTCGTTAAAAAGTATGAATGGTTGGAATATTTTAGAAATCGAAATAATATATATATTTTACCTGAGGCCGTCCCATATTCCAATGACGCGATTCCACATGTCGTCGGATAGCTTGGCCACGCGCTTGTGCGTTGCCCAGGTGTTTGCACTCAAGGAGGGGGAGTTGAAGAGGAAGCTGCAGGTACGATAGATGAGGTTCGACATCGCCGCGTCTGAGGTTGTCTTGCCAGCTTCTTCGTCTTCCGCGAGCTTGTTGACGTACATCTCGCGAAGGTTCCTCATGTTGCTCTCGAAGTCGACGGGCATGAACTCGTTCTCGTTGTGAGTCTTGGCCATCTGTAGGCAAACAAGTGTTTCGTGTCAATGTAATATAGACTGTCATGGTGCGAGGTTGTCGGAAGTCTGATACATTATGTACGTACCAGCTTGGCCTCAACGTGGTCGAGGCCGAAGGCGATGTAGGTGTAGGTCCGGTGCTTGTTACTATACGGCCTGATGATGTTCCCGGCAGCATCTTGGTAGGCGTAAGAGAACATGAGGTTCCAGTCGCCATTGAACTCATCGTCACAAATCTTCTGCAGCGCCGCAAGCCTGTGGTTGCCTCCGAGCACCTCGAATCTGGTACAAAAGCAGAATGTAAGTAAAGAATGTGCATGTAGACAGCCACTTGATGGCAACAACCAAGAGACTGCCAGCGGACGATAACAAAACACCATTAATAACTTTGACGACGTACAAGAGCTCACACCAGCGCTCCGGGGGGAACTCCATGAGGTCTTCTATACTGTTGATCGGTTTGCCATCGATGGATTGGTCCGGGAAGATGAGGACGTAGGACGTCAGGCTCTGTTGGTGTGGGTTTCTCTTCATGGACCTCATGATGTTGTCCCTGTTGGTCTCGTTGATCATCCTGTTCGCGTGCTCTGCAATCGCAAACGTTGTGCATGGGTTAGAATCGCGTGAGCTTGTATCAGTTTGAAATTGCAAAGGGATTGAGGCCACACTCACACAATGGGACGGTCTTTACGCACTGCGTGAAAAGGTGGTGTCAAAGAGGATTGATTGTTGCGAAACAGGACAAGCCAATTCTTTACGCACCGCGTAGAGAACTTGAGGAAAGAAAGCAAAAATATTATTTTTCCGCACCTGGAGTCGCTAATCTCAGGTTAGCTGTTGGAACTTGGAATATGCCCGGGTTGTTTTGGTTGTCGTGGATGAACTTCGCACGCATGATCGCTGCCGCCTCCTTCGCATCCGAACTGAGTTCAGGGTGTGCTTCGCGTTGCCTCGCCTCTGGAATCGCCGCAGGCTGGAATTGAAGGTTGAACGGGGTAGCCACCTTGGCGGTCGTTGGCTTGTCCTCTACCTTCCGGATGTAGTGCTCGTCCTCCCACTCTGGCCACGACTTGTCCGCCTTGTACGCTTCCAACCACTGTGCCTTCTTCAAATTGGCCTTGACGTCCTCACCGATAGCAGTCTTGAGAGCATCCGCGTTGGTGACGTCAAACGTGGTCAAGCGCGAGCGCTCACTCGGCTGTGCGGCCAACGTGGACCTGTGCCAAAACAGCATGTAACGCATTCAGACCTAATACGTTGAATATGAGTATGTTTAAGACATCCCTAATATTGGAACGAAATAAAAGATAAAATTGTAATTTAAGCTGGCATACCTGAAAGAGTTGAACGCCAGCTTCAGGTCGAATGTAGGAAGAAGATACCTCGGTTCAGTCTGTTTAGCTGCAGGCTCCTTCGGTTCCGGCGGCGGCAACCGACTCAGCTTGACCTGCAGGTAGTGGTCGTCGACTACATTCATGCTGACGATGCGCCCGATGGAAATGACGCAGTACGTGTCTTCCAGAGCACCCTTTTCCCTGAACGCGCAGTTGACCAAAACACCGTCATCCTGCTCCGTGACCCAGCGCGCGACGGACTGTTCGATGAGAGTGATGTCTGCTGGCGAGGGCTGAGCTTTGTTGATGCGAGATAAGATGTCATCTCGATCAATCTCCGGAGCAGACTCCCAGGAAGGAGGCGAAGGCTTGGGACCAGCGGGAACCTGGTTGGCTTGAGATTGCCGCAGGTCAGCCTTCTTCCCAGCGCCTTTCCTCCTGGGGACTGTTATGTGAACACAAATTGACAAAGAAAAGTAAGTCCACATTCAAGCAAGACCGGGCTGGCGGTACATTCAAGCAAGGAAGTCTACGCATCGCGTAAAAATTAAAAGGACAAACCTTTAGTTTTCTTGGCCTTTGCACCAGCCTGCGCTTGCTCAACGCCAGTTGAGGAAGGGCCTGAAATAAATCAATGTGAAGAAAGAAAATAACATGTTATTGAAATTTATATTATAAATGAAGTCTACGCGAAGCGTAAAACAAGTATAAGAAAGCTAAGGATTGACACCATGCATAACAAAAAAAGGGCAACGTACCAGGGGCAGCCCGACGTTCCGTCATGAAGGCAAGCCTGTCGTTGTCTTTGGCCCACACCAATGCCTCCCGCAACAGTTCCCCTGTGGTTTAACCAAGAGGAGGATGGAAAGTCAATAACAAATCTTTACGCGGTGCGTAGAGAATGATGGACATTGCAGTTAGACGTAAATATACAATATAAAATATATACTTACTCTCTTCATCGTCGATGGGTTCAACACCCTCGATATGATGCTGGACTAAGATGCGAAGCATTTCATCCTGGTGTTTCTTCGCTTTCATCTCCTCGACCTGGCGCCAATAGGCACGCGCCTCTTCCATGTTCTTGTTAACGCGTTCTGCGAACAAAACAAACGGGGAACAAGGTCAGGGACACATCCTTTGCATCACGACAGGAAAGACGTGAACAAGAACGCGTATATTACCTTTGGCTGCGTACGATTCCCGTGCATCTGTATACGTCTTGATGTCACGCTTGGTTGTTTGAATTGGGCGATGAGGTGAGCCCCCATGACGATGGCGCTTGGTCCGCTTGCTCTTGGGCGAACCCTTGCGAACCCTCTTCCTGCTGGCATTTTTGTTATCCTTCTTCTTCTTGTTCTTCTTCTTGTCTTCCTCCTGGCCACCGACCTCCTCGCTCCCCTCCTCGTCATCATCACTGCTGGACTCCCCTGTACCGACACATCATTGATGGGGGTAAGGAAATGACAGGGTTTCTAACGAGCAGAGATATCACATGACACCGGCAGTGCATAATAAAACGAAAGGTTTTATGCCTTACAGAGATTCGATTTAATAATTTTTTCGCGCTGCGTAAAATTTAACATACCAGCAGACTCCTTCTTCTTCTTCTTGTCATCCCCTCCTTCGTCATCGCCTCCGTCGTCGTCGCTGGACCCGCCTTCGCTCCCGGATGAGGAGTTGTCCGAATAGTCCGAGCCCGCAGGGCGGGATGACACAGGCGATTGCTTGCCACCACCCTCGCCGACTGCTGCGATGGGGTAACATCCCAAAACACA
This sequence comes from Desmognathus kanawha, assembly GCA_032353855.1. Taxonomy (NCBI): domain Eukaryota; kingdom Metazoa; phylum Chordata; class Amphibia; order Caudata; family Plethodontidae; genus Desmognathus; species Desmognathus kanawha. The sequence goes on along the minus strand of JAUBNU010331671.1, from coordinate 8,111 downwards.
GGGTTACCAACAAAAACACATTCTGATATGAAAACACGAAGGGAGATAAGTAAAGCAATGAAAGGTAAGATAAATATTACATTCTTACCAGGGGTAGGCACAACTGCCGCGCCACCTTGGTTACCACCACTCATCGAGGCTTTCCCTTGCTTCCTGTTGGACAGCGCAAAAAGAGCGTTGCCAGAGGTAACACCTGCGTCTTCGCTGAAGGTCACGGGGATGCGCTCTCGAGAAAGCACACGCGGCGAGCCCATGGCAGCGGCGAGCGACGGGCCGGGCTGATCATTGTCCACCTCCATTGCATTGTCCACATGAGGCACTGTGGATTGGAGCAATATTAAACGATATATTTCACGCAGTGCGTAAAGAATCTGACGACGTAACTGCACAACTTTCAGCCGGAAAAAAAGGCATTGTTTATTGTTATTGATATTGCAATGCAAATGATACAACATACCAGCAGGCTTGGCACGGGTCTTGTTCTTTCCGCCTGCTCCATCATTGCCAGCCGCAACGGATTGCTTACCTATGTGGCACCAGCAATCAAGAAAAAAATTACGCAGCGCGAAAAAACCTGTCAAATGCTACGAACAAAAGAAGCATTATATCCTCTGCACGAGGCAGACATGGACTGGCTTTGGACAGAGATAAACCATACCAGCAATCTTCTCCTCATTATCGGTCTTGCCACTGGCTCCGCCTTTCCCTGCCGCAGCCGATGCCGCACCTACAAGGTATAAGTAACCTGGGTGTCGACATGTTTACGCAGTGCGTGAAAAATACAGGATGAACAAACCGATGATTCAACCTTTACGCGGTGGGTAAAAATACACCAATTCATTAAGTTTTTTACGCAGTTCGTAAAAAATTTTACATACCTTGCACAGCATTCTTGGTCTTCTTGTTGATAGGACCTTCTTCGACTCGCTCATCCGGTCCAGATGCACCCCCACTCTGAGCGGGATCCTCTTTAAAGACACGAAAGTTATGGTTTCAATTTTCTATAATCCTGTCATGCCATGTATATCTCGTTGACAAAAAAGCAACAGAACAAAGTAATGTTGCTTCAACGACGTACTTGGTGGCTTGAAGGTCAGCTTCAGCACCGGCATGGGAGCCGTGTCGTCCATGAAACCTGAATAATGTCCGACAGGAACATGTTTCTATTTCAGTTCTACGCAGTGCGTAAAGATATATTCAGAATATAATAAATAATTGTAATAGGGTTTAGGGTTTTTTGTTTTATTCGTATTTTTATTATGATAAAAATTTATGATATTCAATAATAAAGCGATATAAGCACCTGGCCATGACGTCAACCATGTCATCACGCGCTCGTCCACCACCTCGCTCATGACGCGCGCTAAGGACACAGATTTGCAAACCAGCAGGATGAGTGGCTGCATGGCCTTGGGCGGCGGTGCGTTGAGGTCTCGCACAACGTCTTGCTCGATGCGGGAGTCCAGCATGCGTGGGTAGTACATTTTGTTCACCCCGGTGCTCCACGTGTTGGAGAAATGGTCGTCGACCTCCCTCAACCTCTTCTGGGTAACCGTACCCGGCTGCTGATGCGCATAAAACCGCACCAAGGCGTTGCATGCGATGCCCCGCCAGCGCTCCAAGTGCTGCCTGGAATTGGCCTTGCCACGGCCGGCCGTGAAGAAGATAGCATGCGCCAAGCCGAGCACCCGATAGTACGGGTATGCTTTTCCCCGCTCCAAATACTCCATGGGGATGTACTCCCTTCCGTACCAGCAAGTTTGTATCCAAAAGTGATTACCGCCGCTCTTCATGGCCACTTGCGCGCGGTCTTCCTCCGGGGGGAGCGCCATGGCGAAAGGACCACAAGGGCCGGCGGCACGAAAAATAGAACGCGAACGATGGCACACCAACGATGCAGAAACTTAAAACTAAAACTAGATGAAAGGAAGCATGCAAAGGCAGAGTAAACTTCAACGAAGTGCGTAAAATGATTCTTGTTCCTCAACTTTACGAACTATGGTTCTGGTTTATTCAAATAGTAGGTTGGCCCCCCCTAGGGTCCGGCGGGATCCTTCGGGATCCTCCTAGACTGGACCCACGTCAACATTTTACGGGGACTGGAAACACGTCAAGATTTTCAAAAATGAAACGTCCCCGGGACTCTAATCCGTCCAATCACATAATTCAAAAAAGGATTCGCGGATAAACAGGATATGGGCATTTGGACGAGGGCTCGCACCATCATTTTCAAACCAAACAAGAAGCACGCTCGCCCATCATGGCACGCCCGTTGTTCGAGCTGCCGGAGATCGAGCTTGAGGACGCGGAAGAAATATTTGCCCGTATATCTCGCACGAGTTTTAGGGAGCGCGCAACGCCCGTGGCACCCTCCGACCGCTTTCCCGCGCACCACACGGACGCATGCACCGGTTGCCACGCGCACTCGTGTGGTGCGCACACGGATGCATGCACCGCCTGGGATGAGGTTTGGGACGCCGAGTCGGACTTATCGGACGACGAGTTGGACTTGTCGTGCCCCGTGGAGGAAGACGGGGACCACGATGCCATTTGGTCATTCGGGGAACTGGTGGAGGAGGAGGAGGAGGAGGACATCCTTGGCATGCCCCAGTCCTGGTCACCACCCTCTTCCATCAAGCCTACCAGCGTCATACCCGACCACGACTGTGAGCGGACTTGGTCCCCTGTGTGCGCCGACGAGGCCGAGCAGCATGCGTACGCTGCTTTGGAAGACCTTGCAACTCAAGTGAAGGCCAAGCGCAAGTACAACAAGACCAAGCGTGGGGACTGCACGCGTGTGTTTGACAAGACCAAGACCAAGAAGCTGAAACGTGAAGCCATCGCGGTCGACACCGGCAAGAGATGCTGCTCCAACAACTGTCTGAGGCAAGTTTGAAAAGACGACTATTACAGTGGCATATGTTGAGTCTACGCACCGCGTAAGTTCAGGTCAAGACAATACTTGTATTAAGCAAAAGAAAGCCTTTACGCATCGCGAAAAAAATGCTAGTCTACTTCCGTGTAGAGTAGTTTTAGCCATCTAGACTCCATATTCACTTGTTTGTGTAACGAGGCCCTCTGATTTATTGCTTGCCGCAGGAAACACAACGACATGGAAGCCCTGTACAACCTGCGCAGCTTCTTCTACGACCGCCTAAAAAACCGGAACGAACAGACGAGTCACCTGGTCAGGGAGTTGACGGAGAACCGCGAGCCTGGCGGTGACCGCGATTTCAAGTTCTTCCTTCCCAAGGTACGTTTATTCATATGCGGCCCAATATATAATGATCGGTTTTATTATTGATATATGGAATGACGATGTAAGAACAGTTTACGCGGCGCGTAAACTGTTAGGGTATTTAGGGTTTTTAGGGTTTTAGGGTTTTGTTTACGCAGCTCGTAAAGCCGTGTATTCCGTTGGTGTCAACGTCATACTTTCATGCCAAATTCTGCAGACAAACTCGGCAAGGATGCCGGTATGCCAGAAAGCCTGGCAGTTGGCGTACGGGATAGGCAACGACCGCGTGGTACATTGCAAGACTGCTGTCAAGCTTGGACACAAGAGCGTCGTCAATGGGCGTGCTGGAAGCGGAACCTTGTACGTATATAGGATGAACTTTGTGATACTCTTGAAATGCGGGTGTTGTCGTGATAAGGGTAGTGGATGGGATTATGATATTTTTCTGGAAAACTAGGAATGTACAAGCCCACATGCACTTCAAATCTTTACGCAAGGCGTATAAAAATACTTTTCAAAAAATACGTGTTATCACAGGCTCAGTCGGAACGCCACGGTAACTGCACGCGCCTGGCTGAAGGAGTTTTTCGAGCTCAACACCGACCCCATGCCAAATCCTAGCGGATGCCAAGCGGTGCACAACCTACCGGCAAATACACGCAAGAAGGACGTGTACGCCCTGTACGTGGCGTGGTGCGACGCGAACGAGGAGACGCCTGCCAGCCAGACAACCATAGCACACCTGTGGCGGACCGAGTTTTCCCATGTCAAATGCCCCGTCAAGGGACGATTCAAGAGCTGCAGCATCTGCGTGCGCCTGAAGCAACGCAAGAAGGAGGCAGTCACCGACGAAGAGAGGAAGCTGGTGGATGAAGCGAAGAAACGTCACCTCAACCTGGTCAACTCGGAGCGCCAGGAAGCCATGAACCGGCAGATGAAGGCGTGCGCCGCCCCTGATAAGTACGTAACGGCGGCGATATTGTTCAACCCGATTTTTTCGCGTTGCGTAAAGAAGCACCGTTGGGTTGTACACATTTTTTGGGTTTTGTACTTGATACAAGTATTACTCGATTGGTTTACACAGGACGTGTTTTTTCCATAGGTACCTATATATCGAGATGGACAGCATGGACCAGCAGAAGTGTGCCCTCCCCTGGTTCAATCACCCGTCCAAGGAGCTCGACACCAAGAGCCACATCCCGACGGTGGTTACCTGCGCACGGGTGCCTAAGGTTGGCTGTTTCGAATTTCTGTCGAACAACAACTTTCCGCACGACTCCAACCTTACCGTGACGATTCTGCACAAGACGCTGACCGAGGTGGCAAGGAGGAGGGAGGGCAAACTCCCGCCAGTGCTGTACCTTCAGATGGACAACTGCACTCGTGAGAACAAGAACAGCACGATGTGGGGCTACCTGACCTGGCTAGTGTCCACTGGCATTGTGGCCAGGGTCGAGTGCGGCTTCATGCTAGTCGGGTGAGTTCCAAACGATCCTCAATGTTTGCCACATTCGGTTTGTGACGCTGCATGGTTTTGCATAGAAAGGATGATCAACACTAGAATAGTAACGGCATGTTGTTTGACTTTTCCCCGCAGGCACACCCACTTTGGGCCTGACCAGCTCTTCAGCCGCCATGCCGTGTACCTGCGGGCTCACGACGCGTTAACCATTCCGGAGCTCAAGGAGGCGTTAATTGCGTCGTGGGAATCCAGGCAAGGCATGAAGCGCGTCGAGTGTTTTGACATAACAATGGCGGCCGACGTCAAGGCGTGGTTGGAGCCGCACCTGTTTAAAAACTTGAAGGACTACACAAAGCAGCACCACTACGTGTTCGAGAAGAAGATGCACGACGGCGTAGAACAGGTGGTAATGACATCCAGGCACTACGCGCTGTCCTCAAAGACGGAGTCGACAATCGACTTCCTCCGGGTAAGAGTTGCATCTTACATGTATGTTTTCCAGAGGCACCTATCAGTTTATACGAGTTGCGTAAAGCCATGTGCCTAACCCTGCCAACTAATTACAAGTACGTGTCATTGTATTCACAGTCGCTTCCACAAGGCGAGCCAGTGTCGGCTCTTCAACGCCCGCTGTTCCACCAACACGTCCCCAAAGTGCCAAAGGGGACGATGTCGGCAGAGCAGCACAAGAAGTTCCAAGATGCGGAGGCGATCCGCATTAAACGCATAATTGACGCCCGGTAAGAGGTGGACAAAGCCTGTTTTTATCGAATTGACTCTTTCTTGGTAACATTTGATACATATTCTTTTTCAACTGATACCTAGCGAAAGTATTTTGATCATTACGTTTGTTGATGTTTTTTTGGTGTTTTTTTTTTTTTTGGCAGGACGTCGTCAGGCAGCAGCTACTTGGACAAGTTGTACAAGGCAGGGTTGCTAAAGGACCACCACAAGGAGTGGTGGGACAATTTCTGGAATACCCAGCACACCACCGACTGGAGCGCAACTGCAGGTACTTACACATAACTTTGTTTCTTGTTTGTACGGATTCAAGTACTTGTTTGTTGAGGCCTACTTTACAATACTGACGTTCTGTTGTTTTACAGGCCTGAAGCTGGACTTCCCGTGGGCTATCAACGCCGAGGCTGCTGACCTGGAGGCACTGTTGCAAGATTCACCGGTAGAGAAGCCCCTCGAAGACCCGTATGGTCTTGAGGAGTTGGATGCCGGCTACGTACCGCCACACAGAGGGTCGTATAAGTCGACAGTGGACATGAACGGGATAGACAAGGACAAGTACGTGGTTGTGCTGGCGCCCGGCAAAGACAACTACACGTTCACGGTGGACGGTTTTGATGATAAACCGTTGTGGCTAGGCAGGGTAAGCCCAATTTATGTTTATACGAGATCTGTTTTTATGATATATGTTTTGCCAACGTTAGCACGCCTGAGGTTGTCTCTGCGTTTACGCGACGCGTAAGGTGTTTCAGTAAAATGCTCGTTTCCTAATCCCTCATGTCTCAGATGGTCGAGAAGGTTGGAGAGGAGTACCGGTTCAGGTGGTTCAAGGGTAACGGGAGCAGCGCGGACATGCTTAATGAAGAATCAACAAAGAGCGATCCGCTTAAACTTTCGGAAGAGAACCTCGTGCACATCATGGACACGCTTGTCGGCGCCCCGACCAAGGACGGCAAGGGGAACCGCAAGACCAAGGGCAAAATCCCAGCAAAGGCGGTGGAGATGATCCAGCGAGTGTTGCGGGAAGGTAAAAACGTAGTGGATAACAACGAATTTGCCTGCACCGGCTGCGCCGAATGTGGTGACGAATTCCAAGCTGACGACGAGCCGCTGCAGTGCCAAGGGTGTAGGAAATGGGTGCACAGAGAAGGCTTGTGCTGCAACCCTATGTTGCTAGGGTCTGATGATACGTGGTGGTGCAAGAAGTGCGAGGACGAGGAGGAGATGGGAAATTAGGGTTAAAAGTGCAAAGACAAGTCAAGAACACATTTTTTCCATTGAAATCAAGGTGTCTGTTTTTTTTTATACTGTTTGTTTGTAGTCTCCCTTCCTACTATATCCCTTCCTACTATATCCTTCCGCCGGAAACTTTTTTATTACGCCTTATAGTAAGTACTGTTTGAAATTCGCGCCTATCTTGTTATATACTTTATGTTCCACCACAAATTTTAACATTTTTGTTTTTACGCCTTATAGTAAGTATATACCCTTCTAGATTTGTGCCTGTCTTGTTTCAAGACGTTGTAACAATTATTGTTGACCAGTACACGAGGATACACATAGCCTCACCCATTGTTACACAAGCATCCTCAATTTCGTGCTAGACCGGATTCTCGTCTTTGACGTAGCCCACGACCAAAAAAAAATTAAAAAGAAACGGATTAAGAAGCGCTACAGTTCTTGTTAACCTCAATTTCTTGTTGTACCCTGATGACCCTGAAGCCCGTTTCAGGGGACCCTGAAAAGCCCGTTTCAGCTACCCTGATCCATACCTTAGCTTGGACTAGGGTTTTTGTTAGCTGCGACGAGCTGATGCCCCCCTGGCGCAGTTCAGGGGTGTTTCAGGGTATACATCCCTGAAACGCCCCTGAACAACCCCGGAAGCCCCCCTCATGTGTGCTCGGTTGTTATGTGGGGGCAGCGCCCTGTGTGTGGGGCCTTGCACAGTTACATGCTGGCAGCATTGATACTTACACCTACTACAGGGTGTACAGTTCTATACGGGGTACAATAAGGCACAGCAAACACTTCGTCTGCAGCTGCCAATTCTCGTGTCAGGTACTTGCAAGCTTAAGTAGTTGGCAAGCAAATTCGACGGGAGAGAGATGGCATACGCATAACGCGTTAATGCTGCGTTGCTCCCGAACGGAGCTGAACATCGCTTACTCCCAAGAGGACAGCAGAACACCATGCAAGCACTTGAGGCAAATTTTGGTACTATCTGGCCTGGTCAGGTTACGGCGTATGTCATTGTCGGAGTTGCCGCAAACGCAAGCAATGTGCTAAGTGTGTGGCGCACAAGCACATGTCTGTAGTCTGTCTGTCTGTAGTTCGAACTCATGTGGAAGGCTGTTGCTGCCCGACGTTGTTCTGCAGATTGTGCAGAAAATGGCTGCTGAAGCCCAATAAACTGGTACCGAAATTGGTAGCCAGGTGCCTACGAACCACAACGGAATTTTCAAATCCCAATTGTGCACCGGGTCGGCTGTCACCGACCAACGTTCTCGCAAATCCCCGTGCAATGCCAGCCACGTCCCCCGTGTCCTTTACGTCCGTATCGTTGCGCCTGGGACGCAGGCACGGGCCTCCGCGTGTTTGTTGTGAAGAGATCAGTGTGTTGGTTCGGTGTTGCGTGCTAGGCTACTAGTTGGAAATCATTAGAAATTCGCTTTG
>JAUBNU010320609.1:0-11897 GCA_032353855.1 Desmognathus kanawha | reverse complement strand
ATAGGAAAAGGGCATGGGCCAGCAAACTGACCGTTCGGTCCCCTCATTTTAAATATGATTGAATTTGTTGGATAGCGTTGCTGATGGTATGCCCCCGAGCTTATTTGATGTTTCAGTGATGCTTAACATCGTGTAAAATCTTTCCTTCTAGTCGCTGGTCGCTTCCACTGCACGAGGCATTCGCGGATTGCGGTGCCTTGGGTGGTTCGACTCACAGCGTCTAGACTCACACGCGATGGACGTAGACCGATCCACCTACCGTGGAGGTAAATCTGACACTCAATACTTCTCAAACTTGCCCATTGTGGTGGTTGCCGAGGCTGTGACTGCCTCACTTACGGCTACACCCCCTGGTGCAGATCACATACGAGCTTACACGCACTTGAACACGAACAACACGCATCCCCCGGCATACCTTACAGAAAGACGGCGACACTCAACACGATTAATGACAACGCTGCAACAATCACTAATCAAGCACAGAATTTCAATACTGTACACCGCGGACACACCAACCGTCTTCAACTGCCCGTTCAAACTGCGCTCCGGGGCATCGCGAGACACGTCAGACACACCTAACCTCAAACCCGCTCTGCTGCATATTACCACCACGCGCGCAGATAAAACCTCCATCTGCATCTCTCACTTCGCTGGTACAAACTCCATGTCCCGGACGACGCTGCTCAATGGACTCCGATCGCAAGTCGCAAGGCCTTCCCGCCGCCCTGGGTCGCTGCAGACCCGCGTGCGGCTAGCTGAAGCATGCAAGGGAGCCATCGCGGAAGTGCCCACCAATGATCTGCTGCCAACGCGCGGGTCTTACGCCTTTCAACTAATGGACATCCCCCGTATGGTCAAAACTACCATCCACCATCAACAGCTCACTGGTCGCAACCTGGAGGCCAGCCGCGCATCGGACCAAGATCTGCCCGGCTTCAACGGCACGGCTCTGTTCTCCAACATCATAGCGCCGAAAAAGCACTACACCTGTAACCAGCTTGGACAACTGCTGCAGGACGAGGCCAACAAGTGCGTGCCTGATCTCGGCCTCGAAATCAACAAGGTACCGTTATACAGCACCCAGATTAGAGGAGGGACCTTTGCCGCACACCGCCTGCCACAATCAACAACTGAAGCAGACACAAAAGACAAAATACTGCACTCAAAACCAGCGCCATCCCTCGATCTGCTAGTTGGCTGGCTGCCTAATGCCCCACACGCCACTATCATACAGTACAGGCTAGCACGGCACTCCACAACTAAACGATCACCCGTGTACATTAATTACTGCGAACATGCCCGGCAGGTAGTGGCCAACGACATCGTCATCAAAGGCGAACGCTACGACAACTGGAGAGCGTTCGGCTCGGTGCCACCCTCGGGCAGGAACCTGGAGCCCCTACTGTACTGCAACTACGCGAGAAAGGAGGGAGGTGTGGCGGTCAACATGATGATTGGGGGCCGCATGCAGCAAGGGGCTCCGCTGTGCACCCCTCGCCCAAATGGCCCCTCTGACGGCGTGCTGCAGGAAAACAGCATGGCCTTCAAGCCAGAAGTGTCCTTCGACCCCGCCCTGGAGGCGGTGGTGCGCACACAGCTGGGCTCCGGCAAGCCAACCGTGGCGGCGCGGGTGGAGGCTGCGCTTGCCATATTTGCACGCGAGGTTAGCAAGATCTATACTTCACATCGTGCTGAGCCAAGAGCCCACCTTATCACAGCATGCGCTACGCTTAACCACCATACCCTTCTCAAGATGCGCCCCGCTACACAGCAATCATGCTGCATCACCTGGGCTAGGCAACTCCACGACACCCCCCCACCCTCACGCACATATACGGACAAGCTGTGCAACAATAAGGAAAATTCCGTGTTGAAAAGCGAAGACACGCATACAGCGCGCCCCACACCGCACCCAACCCGCACCCAACCCGCACCCGCCACTTACCCCTCCACACACAACAAACAAAACCATGCACCTGCGCAGAGCGCAACAGAAGGCGGCACCGCGGCGGACGCTGCGCGCACTGACATGGGGGCCCACCCCGTGACCGACCCGGAGGCGGAGTGGGACAGGGCACTGCACCCGGGTGCTATATTAGTCGAGCATAGCGGTGTATACACGAGTCCCCCGAAGCACGAGAAGGTGGTGATCAAGTTCAACCACCCCAAGGTGGCACAGCTGATCAAGGACGGAGGTATGCAGCACCCCCACCCCCGTTCCCCCCCATGCCAACCGCCCAGACCTCGGACCCAGCATGGGAATATAAACCACCAGACCCAGTCTCCCTCAAAAAATGCCCATGACGCATCCTGCTCCTCACCTCCACTATACTGCCACTACAACCAAATTCACATGGCTAGGAGAGGACACGTATACACTGCTTCAGATGCCGCTGCTGCTAGAAATGCTCACGTGCTTCCTACCACCACCGACGCAGCGTGTTTTATAACCACCTGCCATGGCACCACTAGCAAACCAACATTCCAATACTGGAACATGAGCGCTCACACTCCCATCCTCCACACGCTGGTTGCCCCACCTAAATGCAACGTAGGGGGGCACCTGTGCCTGGCCGTATACGACAACGGCGGCAAGAAGCGCATGCAGCTCTCGCTGACGTCGGTCGATGCCCATGCCCTTCCGCTGCGGCACTCGGTGGCGGTACAGGGCATGCCTACGCATGAGCTCATGAGGAACCACCGCTACCTCATGGCGCTTGTCAAGGGGCTGCAGGTGGCCGTTGGCAGCAACAAAAAGGCTAGCGGCATCTGCATGGACGCCAAGATCCAGCTGTACAACCTCAACACCGGCCAGGCAACCTCCATCAGCCACCTGGAGGAGCAAGGGAAGGCGTGGCAAACCGAGCTGGATGCCGTCAACCAGACGGCGGACGATGCGCGGCTGCGGCTGCGCGCCTACAGCGACGCATGCGCGGAGATAGCAGCTGCTGGCATAGAGCAGCTGGGAATCAACAACAGCAGCGAGGGCCAGGATGGCGAGCTGGAAATGCCGGACGCGCAGCTGCTGCAGCGGGCGCAGGAGCTGGTGCAGCGCGAGCAGCCAAACTTGGTGTCACTGCGGCAGACGGCGGCAGAGGTGGATGACTTCCGCCCGCACCCCGTCCTAGGCTGCGTTGCCACCACGCGGGGGGCGGCCCTGAGCAGCATGTCGCTGTCCGACCTGCAGGCGCGAGGACGCGACACCACCGTGGTGCTGCCGCTGGCGACGCCGCAAGCGCAAGCTGCTACCGTCTTCGGCGCGCAAAAGCCGCTTGACGTGGGCTTCACTGCCAAGCTCAACACCACCGCGTACTCAGCACCGGGCTACTCCAAGCCCTTCAACATGCTTGATCGTGGAGAGCTGCTGCAGCTGGCGCTAGCGGCAGCGGCTGCAATGCCGTTCAAGGACGTGGTCAACAGCCAGGCAGTCAGGACGGAAGCGGCTGGCAAATACGCTCTGCTCCTCAACAGCCCGGTGGCCACACCGCCAGCACTGGCAGCGGCAGCGGCTGACCGCGGCAGTGCCGCTGACGATGACGAGGATGACGATACCCTGGGAGAGATGGAGGCGCTGGGCCTCATCGCCAAGCGCCCTGCAGCCGACAAGCTGGGCAGCCCGCCCAGCAAGCGGCAAGCGCGCCACGCGAGGCGTGAGGCCATTGGGGGCGCAGCACCGATGGTGACTAAGAACCTGTTTGAGGAACTGGACAAGGTGAAATGGAGATACATGGAAATAACTGCGCATGGTCTTACTGCAAGAATGCTTACTACAGAGGAGCACACTGACCCTGCCCATGCACAGCTAACCACTCTTACCCACCATGGCAAACGGCAACATATCCCAACACGGAATACAATAGTGCCACTAAACCTGAAATCTTCAGAATCTTTCCATACAAAACAACCGGCCCTCCTTCCTACACGCCCACCGCATGTACTTCACCGCAGGTGTGAGGCAAGATGGGCCTACATGCACTCGCTCTCACACAAGCGCACAACGACTGGCGGTATTACTCCTGCGACCTCGCACGCCTTCACTGTGCAGCCCGCCCGGCCCTCGCCCCCTGAATTCTGCAGCCTCCCCGGTGATGGTGATGGTAGCACCAACCGTACCACAGTGAGCCGAGATGACAACCACACCACTCCCTACCACAACAACTGCCCAGACAATTACTTGGGCAAACACCTACTAAGGGCACACACAAGTGGACATGCTCTCCGCCCCCTCTCATGTGGCAACATCCCCCTTGTGGGGCCATTTGCGTTTTCTACCCTGGCACAAGAGCCCAAGCTCCGGCCCACCTCCCCCCCCAGAAAACATGCGCACGCCAGTTCTTTTTCTGAGCAACAGCAACAAACCCGACTTGGCCTGAGGCAGGCAAGCACTGTTACTGCTGAAAAACCTAGAATTGATACCCAAGACTTACTGAACCTCAGCGAGCTTTCTATTAACACACCCACTGGGGACGCGTTTGAGCACACCTACGGTATCATCACAATAGCCACTGGGGCAAATTATGACCGTGAACAACCGGTTCCGGACCATCCACTCTTAAACGGACATGGGGTTAACGCATGCTCTTATAATGGCACTCGACAACGCACCAGCAACAAAAACGGATATGAACGCCCATGTCTGAACAAAAGGCAAAACAGTGAAGCCTGGCCTCGGGCACGTCTGCTCCTTATGCTGTGCGGGGACATTGAACCCAACCCTGGCCCTGTCACGCATGGCATCTACCATGAAACACAAGTGCTAAAGCACTGCCAAGCCCATGCATTCAACGCCTACTTGGGAAGGGGTTTTGTAACCGCCCCACAACTGATAGCTTACTGCCAACGAATGATGGCTGCGTATGGCGAGGGAACTTGGCTCCACATGCATGCAGGGTTTGACGAAAGCTCGGGCAGCACATGCGACCCAGTCTTAAATCATTGGCTCTTATATGGCTGTGGCCTTAACATGTGCTTCTACCCAGTTGATAGATTACAAACACACTACACAGGAGCCGAAAAGAAAAGGATGGTGGAAGAATGGCAAGCCAACTCGTTCCTCCTCACATGGGGAGAAGAATATGGGGACCCGTACGGACATGCGGTCTGTCTAAAAAAGAAAGACAATATATGGTACTTAATAGACTCAGAGGAAAGGGGACCCATCCCCCTCACTAGCGATGCGCTCTGGCAGAGGCATGTAAGGGGAGACCTGAGAATGTTGGTACATGGGAATGCATTCCAACACAAACAGATGCCACTCTATTGCGCCACAGCCCCAACGGATGGGCAAAGAGCACAAACACTAGAAGGCCCCCTGCAGCCCGCGGAATTACCCAGCATGCTTACACAGAGAGACACCTGGCCTGACCCAGCACGAGCGCTAGCAACATGGAGAGTTAGACAACAGGGTGCGAGCCGGGCACCAGGAGCAACTGCCGCTCTGGGAATCGATGTGGATAACATGGAAACGGGTGCCCCCGCACAGCGTGACAGACCTTCAAGCCGCTCATGCTCCGAACGTCCACGCCCCGTGAGCGCAAGCCATCTGCACACCGCACTGCCGGCCAAAGGAAACCACACAAATCCCTCCACAGCGATAGTTCAACCTACTTGGCAACAAAATGCCACAGTACAACAGGAAACTGATCCACCCCCTCCAAAGAGGCGGAAAAGGAGAGCTCCAGAAGTCATTAAGAAAGAGAAATTTGAGAAGGCGGAAAAGAAAAGAAAGAGACAGGCTGAGTTAACCCGCGTCCTGCGCGCCAATGCGCTACAGAGGCAGTGCCTTGAAAGCTTCCTAACGCGGCCACCTAAGGCAGGGCAAAGCCTGCTGACACAAACACATGAACCAAATGCAACCACGGCAACAATACACTCCAATAACAGTTGCACATCAGTGAAGCCTATGCAACAAAACGCACAACAATGCAAGGAAATCTCACCTACTCCCTCTCCTCCTGAAACCATAAACCCTGACGCGCCTGTACCGTCACACACCTCTGCCTACAAGCAGAAGCAACACCCCTCCCCCAAAATGGCAAGTGAGCCAGCGGGGGCAGCACAGACATGCCTGCGGGTGCCATTTGGAGATGAAAGCGGAAGGACACTCAAAATTCTGGTAGTGAATGCGAGGGGATTAGCGAGTGCTGCAGGTACCCAAAACCTCGTCAGCCTCGCCCCAGGATGCGTTGGCTCAGACCTGGACCCCGATATCATCATCCTCACTGAAACCCAGCTGGTGCGCAAACAAACGCGCAAGCATGCTCTAGCCAAAGCACTCCGCCCCTATCACAAGGTGCACAGCATTTCAGAGCAAGGGGGCCCAGGACAAGGCGTCACGATGGCAGTGCGCAAAGACTGGTGGCAAAGAGATATTCTACATGTAAACGCACTCAAAGCGGGAGAGGGAGGCACCTCGCTGCACCTGACCCTGATGGAGCCGGGAAGACCAGCCTGGCATGTGGTGGGTGCGTACATCCCGCCCCGCTTCACACATGCAGAAAGAGCAGCGGTATACGCAGGGATGGCAGAAGTGATACAAGCTGCAAAGGAGAACGGGGAAGCAGTCATAATTGGGGGTGATTGGAATGCAGTCCTGCACACCCGCGATAGAAGCAACAACACCCTTAACGCATCCGACAAGCAACACAGAGTGTTTGTCAACAAAACAAAGTTGCTGCCGCTGCCCACTCCAAGACAACACACGTATCATGATATAGCGAGGGAAGCATCCAGCCGTATTGATGATGTACTGTATCTGCCCAGTGCTTATGCAGTAAATGAGGGACCCTGCCATACAGAAAGGGTAATCAAAGCACCTGAATGCACGCTTGACCATGACCCCCTAGAAGTGGCTATGAACACCGCCCGGCTTGGTGTGATACTGCCTCCGCCTACTCCAGACACCCCCCAAGAACGGATCAAGCTAGTCACACCCGTCAACAAAGAGAAGGCTCAAGAAACCAGACAGCGCATTGCCCACGACTGTGCAACTGCCTTGGCCAACATCCAAGACACTGTCCGTGCCTATAAGCGGCATGACCTGCAACCCTACCTCGCTCGGGCAGAGGGGAAGGACGCCACAGCTGTGTACAAGCTAACGGAATTAGGTGGGAGACCTGCAAAAGAGGCAATTGAAGAGGTGGCAGCAGATGTACACAAAATTATCGTCCAAGCACATGAAATAGCCCTGGAGACATGCCCTACCAAAAAAATCAAGGTTGGAGGCAAACGGTACTTCAAAGCCAAGGTAGCGGCCAACAGGGCAGGACTCATAAATGAGTGCAAGCTGCTGCGCATACTCACCGCAAGAGAGCGTAGTAGGGAGGAGATGAAAGACATTGCCAAGCACTGGGAAGTGAATGAGGCAAACAGAGAGAGCCGCCCACCTCCAAAGGAAGTGCTGCAATGCCTGGAAAGCAGTGAAGCTGACAACGCAAGGGTGAGGGATGTCCTACTGGACATGCTACACATGAGAACTGCGGAAAGGAAGAAGCTGGAGAAGGAACACGAAACACATTGTGCACAAGAAGAGCGTAAGCGCCGCCAAAAGGCCTTCGAAAATGACCAAAAACTGCTCACAAAAGCGGCCAAAACCGACCCTGACGACGAACGCCCAAAAGGAGGGCTACAAGCACTTATTGGTCCAGATGGATGCCCCACCACTGACAAGAATGAAATCATACAAATTATAGAGGATACATTCAGAGAGAAGCAATCCCCTCCAGGAGGCATCAAGACAGGCAAGTACCTACCAACTGAGGTGCCAAGGGATGGCCCGTGGCGAGCTGAGGGCGCAGTGGACAAATTCGAGATAGAGACACTGGCCTCCACAAAACCTCGCAGGTTCCTGCATGACTATATTGCTGACAACATTATGTTTGATGGCTGCATGGCCACGCTAAGCAGTGGCAAGGCACCCGGCCCCGATGGGGTTGTAAATGAGGTACTGAAAATGCTACCCCTGCCCATCCAGGCGCTTGTCCATGATCTCTTTATTCTCATGTGGGCCACGGGGGTCACAGCAGATAGCTGGAAGCAATCGCTGACGGTGCTGCTCTACAAAAACAAAGGCTCACCTCTACAGCTTGAATTCTATAGACCCATTGCGCTGGCGAACACCTTGTACAAGCTCTGGACGAGGGCAGTGACCTGCGTCTTGTGCAAATTTGCAGAGGACAACAGGGTGTTGAGTCGGATGCAGGCGGGGTTTAGGGCCAAGCACAGCACAGCAGACCAGCTGCAGCTTGTAGTGCAGGCACTGCAAGACGCAATGCTCAACAACCGAGATATATATGCCCTCCTAGTGGACTTCTCGTCAGCATTCAACATGATCAACCAAGATAAACTGCTTGTTATCATGCATGACCTAGGCTTCCCCACAGATGCAATTGAGGTTGTAAAGGACCTCTATATGGGTGCCTCAACAGCTTTCCACACGCCCTATGGTCCCACAAACCAGGTGCCAGTTCAAAGGGGCACCCTGCAAGGTGATTCCCTCTCCCCCTTCCTCTTCTTAATTTACCTTGAGCCCATACTGCGGTGGCTGCATGTTGGTTGCCGCGGTTACCAATTTGGGGCGCTGCCAGAGAAGGACCGCGCAGCCTGGCACCTGAGCTCAGTGGCCTATGCAGATGACCTCACCCCACTCTGCTCCACACTACCAGACCTGAAAGTGCAGGCACACAAGCTCAGTGAGTGGGCAGAGTGGGCAGACATGAAAGTGAATGTGGGGAAGACAGTAGTGACGGGTGCCCTTCACTCCGCCGTAGGGAAAAGGAACCAACATGGTGCTAAAGACCCCTATGATGCGCAAGTGCTGCACCAGCAGCTGCATGGTTCCATCATTGTGCAGGGTGCCCCAGTCCAATACAGACACCCTAAAGACCCCATTACATTACTGGGAGTCACTCTCACCCTCAATCTCAACTGGAGGCCCCAAGTCCAGGCGGTCAAAGCAAAGGCAAGGGCAAAGATCTGCAACATAAACAAGACAGGGGCCTCACCAGCCCAGCGATTATGGATGATTGAAAAGTGCGCGCGATCAATACTGACGTATGCAATGCCCGTCTCTCCCTACACAGCATATGATGTAGAAGAGCTGGATAAGGTGCTCAGAGCAGGCATTAAAGATGTGCTGGGCCAACGCAAAGGCACAAGCAGCGCACTGGTACATGAGGATAAGGAGAGCTTTGGGATGGGCTGCCCCTCTCTCATGGTGGACTATGCACAAATTGGGACGCAAACGCTGGTAAGGGCTATCAGAGACCAAGGTGTGATGGGCGCCATAAGTAGGGCGGTGGTGCAGCAGCAGTATGACAGATTGTGGGCCTGTGGGGAGGACGCGTTAAACCAAACAGCAAAATATGCCATGCGTGTGCGCCAACTCACTCTGGCCCAAGGGATGGGGCTAGCGGTGCTCAAGGACGGTGAACCCTGCTGGGAACTCATGAAGGTTCCCCTGCTTGCCACCATTGACGAGGCCCTGCAAGGTGCACACCAAGGTTGGAAAGATATGCACCTGGCAGAGTACATCCTACCGATGTGCAGCCTTGGCCTTCAGCACCTACATCAGGTGATGGAAATTGGAAGAAAAGATGTAGTTATTGGGATCCCAGAACTCACACGCAGGTTCCCACGCGCGACCGCTAAACACAAGCAGGCAATTGTGGTGCTTGCAACGGTACTACATGCAGATCCCAGCCTGCCCCCTCCTAAGAACCTAGGCCGCCTGCCCTACAACAGCGTACAAGATGCTACAAACAGGACTCTACACCCCGCTCATGCTGATACCCTGGCAGCGGCCCTGAACAAATCTGACAGGAGGCCTCTAGCCAGCGTCCCCATTGACCCCCTAACCTGCTACTATGGCAAGCGCATCGCTGCAATCCCGCCGGAGGCGGCGGCCATTCTCGCTAAAGGGAAGAGCGAAGAGAGCAACGGAGACGAGCAATCACCACCAGCATCGCCTGTTGCAAGCCGGTGCAAGACACGGGGTGGCCGGAAACGTAAATTGGTGGCTAAGCCCAACAAGGAAAAGGGAAAAAGATATGTTATCGAATCCAGACCAGTTAGTGGTTATACGACAAACACAATGATTGACAGAAGAGATGAGGTTTACGCCAAGTGGTGCGGGAAGTGCCGACATGGCATGCCGCATGCACATGTCGGAAACGAGCATGTGAAGGCGGCTGAAGAGGCTATTGGCGTGGCCTGCGCTGATCAGACGTTTAAGCTCGAACGCCTCGGACACCATTGCAAGAAAAACGGACAAGACCAGTTCCTTGTACATTGGGAACCACAATGCTTTGAAGAATGGGTGATTGCAGAGTATGAGGCGTTGGGCTACATAGTTGACTGGAAGACGGCATATGATCAGCATGAACATGGCGATTATGACATCCCCTGCCAGCGCTGCGGAGGGCGAGACGGGGACGGAGACAAAGGATACATATTGCTGTGCGACGGGTGCCACCGGGGCTATCACTTGGAATGTGAGTCCCTCCCAAGGGTGCCGGAAGGAAACTGGTACTGCAATCAGTGCCAAAGCCACCTGGATGGGGGAGGGAACGAGGAAACCCTGGCAACGGCAACGCACCTACGGCGAACAAAACTGTGGTGGGTCAAATTTCAACCATCGCTGGAACCGGAGACTGAACTTGTAGCTAGCGGGCTTGGCCAAGAAATTGAGAAATATTGGGCCGCTCAACTAGAGAGTGAGCGGCAGCACAGGAGCCGCCCGCCGCCACCGCGCCCGGACGAAGGGCTCACCAACTTGCAACGACAGGGTATCGCTGCAGGGTTAAAGCAAAGGTACAACACGACGCTGGGCGAGCAGATCCGCAAAATGCTGGTCATACACAGTGACCCAACCAACCCCCACCTAGACATACAACCCACGGGCAAGTACACCATTGAGATCAGACCAATTGAACAGTTCAAGAAGTGCACAAGTAAAAACCCACACGTCCAGTATCAATCTGCGGGAGAGACAGAGCTCGCATGCATATATGACCCTAAAGGTCATGCAGTCGGGACCATGACCCTGGATAGGCTGGCGGACCTGAAGTTTGCCTTTGAAGCAACGCGCGCCGCGCGACCCAACCTCTTTGCTGAGTACAATGCCGGAGACTTTGCCACAGAAGTGGCGCTGCTCCTGCAACGATACAGGCCAGGGGCAAGAATATGCAAAGGGAGGGAAGTCAAGATTCAGAACCACTGGGCGGTGCCGAGGAGCGTGATGATGGCATGGCAGAGAGCCCTGGGTCTGCAAAAAGAGAGATTTGCCAGCCCCCTCAACTTCAGCCCGGAATTAGGGAGGTACTGGAGCGTGCACAAACGCGACCAATTATTTGGAGCTGCACACGACTCTTTTGGATGGTGGTGGACAGGTTGCTCAGAAGCCAACCCTGAATACGAGCATGCAGACATGTACGAGGCAATGAGGTGGGCAGTACACTCTGCCCTGCGTGATAGCGACACACCAGTGCTCAGCCTGTTGGTCTTGCCTGCGTGGGATGAGAACAGTAACACGTCATACAACAGGTGGCTCAGAGACTGCCCTGACGTGGCGCAAGTCCTAATGAGAGTGCCAAAGGAAGCGTTCAAATTTGTGAAACCAACCCAGTGGGAGGACGAGCATAGACTAGCTGGCAACCCCAAATGGGACGTTAACTTTGTGATGGTGGCAAATGCAAAGGGCTTTGAAAAATTCTACAAGCTCAACACCCACACCGCGCATGGTGCCTTCTGTGACATGATGGCGGCAGCCCTCATGGAACTAGGAGCGAACATCACACCTGCAGACGTGCTGGGGTACTGGAAACTACCCCAGGCCTGGAAAGCCAACGATGCCGCGGCCCGAAAAACTATCCAGGAAAGCATAGACAAGATGGAACTTA
>JAUBNU010309545.1:0-11904 GCA_032353855.1 Desmognathus kanawha | reverse complement strand
CCCGCACCCAGTCTTGTATTCCATCATCGATCATAGCAGTGCAGTGCACACTAATAGGGAGGGGTGGGACCACTTCACAAAGGCTAGTCGACTGATCGAACAAACGCGTTGTTGCGATGTCTCTGACCCGACTTACGGCTGCGACCGAAAGCGGGGCAGGGTACGACATCCGTCCAGGACCGGATATCCAGCATTTGTGCCCGCGAAATAAAGGAAGCTAGACGCATACCTCTGTCTCGCCTGAATCTGTGGGAGCGGGAGGGTTGCAACATACCAATTTTTACTGGCGACGAGGGTGGGATCACCCCACAGCAACCCAACCAGAAACCAAGTGGCCGACTTCCACCCGCCCCACCCGATCCATCCCAGGCGCCCGCGTGCGCACCAGAAGAACCGCAAACAGCACGACATCCGGCGCCCTAACTGCTGGCCCGCGCTGTGCCACCGGACGAGCGGCCTCTGGCGCGTCCAGAGCGCCTCCGTGCCACCAGCCAGGCACCACCCATGTGGCCGGCCAGCCGGAGACACCGCGCCGCCGAGGACCCGGCACCACCACGTGACCAGCGCCACCACGTGGCGACCCAGACACTGCTGCACATGCGGCAGCCTCTCCGACCGCCCCGAGGAACCAGCGAACACAGCTGAGGGCACCACACCCCCCCGGAGATTGCCCCACGCCGAGCAAGTGGCAGGAGCTGGGTCGAGGTGAGACCGCCCACCCCCCGCGCGCATGTCGCACCCGTATCGACCGGAACGGCGTCCTCTCCGAGCTCATCCAGAAGGAGCCTCAGCCCTGCAAGGCGACAGCCAAGCCCCTCCCAGACAGCGCCCACTCTCATGGCAGCAATAACGCAGCCCCCGCCCTTCCTAGAGGTTCCGGGGAACCTCTAGGAAGGATTTCTATCCATAAAATGTCATATTCCTAGTTCTATGTTACTGAATTCATTAATACATACGTTTTCTCTTCCCTTTGTACCTAATAAATTCACCTTCCACTTTATTTTCTCTTTCAACAGACTATAGTATTCACCATTTGTAGTTTGCTAATTCAACCCAGGCCACATTTTGTTCTTGAATTTTGAATATAATAGATTTATAGAAGCAATTTACATTTATTGTTTGCCAGTTCTATTTTTTTTTTTGCTCTATGTAATGCCTGGAGTTATCTATAGTGTTTGTACTATTTAATATACGTACGAATGTTGCATTTCAATAAAATTATAACCAAGAAAAAAGTTAATATTTCTTTACAATCCTCTGCTCATTCCATGAGAAACATTAGTACATTGAAAGAACATACAGGTGGACAATGTCATGGGGGAGACATCTTCATTTTGAGGCTGATATTCAGGTTGTGGAATGTGCTGTGTGGCAGTTTGGGATAGGGCAGCTCAGAGCTATTGTTAGGATTCCACCTGATCCTCCCAAACCTCGACCTTCCACCCCTAGACCACGGGTACGGCGACTCCGTCACCCGTGGTCCTTTTTGCAACGATCTAGCTTTAGGCCCCGATTGCTATGAAGGCCGGCACCGGTAGCCGGTTACGGCCATATTCTGTTATCATTGCCTATTGCCCGTTTCAAGATGGCGCCCTGTTCCTACACTAGATTAACTGCTGTCTGTACTTCGATTAGTCCCTTGTTTGTTTCTAGGTTCCTCGGCGCTCCTTATAGGGAGGACGCCGACACAGAGTCTTCGCTTGCTAACAACAAGCGGACTCCGTGCTGTGCCTTGTGTTGTCGACTGTGCTCTTCTCTCTGACTCAGATAAGTGACCCGGACTGCCTTTTGACTTGCCCCTGCTTTGCCCTTTGTGTTTCTGCTGCCCGCTCGTTGCCAGACCTTATTGCCTGTTTCTCTCTCGTCCTTGCCTCCTCCTTTTGTACCTTTGCCGCCAGCACATTGCCAGACCTCTGCCTGTTATTTCGGACTGCTTGACTTGCCCTGCTGATATACCTTTTTCTAGTTAGTCAGCGACATTAGCCTTTGCATTGTGGTTCTTTGTTTCTCTCCTTGCTGAGACACTATTCTCCCCTTGGTGACCATAGCGCTCACGTGTGTGCTAGAACACGTAGCTGTCTCCTGCGCTTACGGTTGCATTTGTGACTCAGCCTCTCAGAACACCTTACACTGCACCAGGTATAGAGCTTCAAGGGGGATTCAAACAGGTGAGTCCCGGTACTTCATAGCAATCACTCTTGCTCCCTTCCTTGTTCACCTCAAACCCGTTAGTAAAACACTATTTCTGTTGTTTGTGTCTTTACAGGTGCAGTGCCACAGGATTCTCCACCAGGTCCTTGTGGACCCCCTTTTCAACCTTCTTTCAGCTTGCTGATAGAGGGAGGAGTAGGGAAGTCCTCAGTACATCACTTCTGGTCTAAGTACCTGATGGTCCAACACGTGCAAAGCTTGCCTTAGAGGTAGAAACCAACAGCTGTGCTCGATGAGTTCGTCCGTCCTTCCCTTCCTTCCCGATTTGGGGTGAATACACCTTACACAAACACAACCCACTCTAACTCAGCCTAAATTTTACGACCTATGAAACTCGAGCTAACACAGCGGCAGGGGTTGGGCTGCAGCAGAGCGATGCGGCCTAAGCCCACTCACCCACCCTGCTGCTCCTCCCACCTCCTGGCCCAGTGGTAAGCAAAACCTGCCCCTGCAACCCCTCCTCCCCTTCCCAAGCCAAGCCATCAGTGACGGCCCGGGCCCGCCCCTGAGAAGCCGTCCCTGCAACCCAGCGCCTCCCCCTTCCCAAACCCAGTCGGCAGTAGCCCGAAACACCAAAAACAGGTAAAAAGCAGGGGGGTTAAACCCCCCTGAACCCCTCTTCTTTCCTGCGACCCACTCCCCTTCACATAACCGCACTTCCCCCACCCTCGGACCCTGCAATCCCCCAGCCATGAAACTCAAGCAATTTGACATGCGTTCGGTCGAGTTTTAAAAACTCGACTTAACGCAAGTGAAATAGGTTGAGTATGAAATATCCATAAGGCGAATTTACCCGGAACCCTTTCCCTCCCTCTTTCTTCCCTCCTTCTTCCCTTCTTTCCCTCCTTCCCTTCTTTCAATCCTTCTTCTTTTCTTTTTTCATTCTTTCTTTATTACTTTCTCTTCCTTTCCTACTTGTTACTGCTATCGGTCTTGTTTGCAGCTCCTTCGCCTCCCTCTTGTAGGTTACAACTGCTCCTCGCAGACGTAACCTACAACAGGGTTACTCATGGCTGGGCTGTTTAGCTTTGCCTTTGTGAATTAGTTCCCACTTGGGTGTGTAAGTGTAATGGGGGAGGGGCCAGGGGAAAAGTCAGATTGACGACAAAAGTGGCCTTTCCTACTTTCGCTCGTTTCTGGCACAATCCACCTGTAAGTGGCTCGATTCTGCATTCGAGGGTTTCTGACAGTGCTCAGAAACCCTCAGTTAGCGAATCTTCAGTTGTGACACATTTCAATTGTTTACATACTTCCACACCTCGTTTCCGGATCCCATGTACCTCTATCTGATCCCCAGGACACCCCCTTTCACCCCATGTTTGATTTCTCAAACTTTATTTCCTACGTTTTGTAATTTGACCCCTTTCGGCCAAATAGCAAGTCGTGAATCAAGGCTTCGCATTGAGAAAAACAAGATGGCGACTTTCAGAACTGAACTGAGAGTCCTGATTGCCTGAGAGGCTGACTATCGATTCACGACTCGCGCTTCTGCTTATGTAAGACATATTTTTAACTAGGTCACCGTGACCTTTACAGTTAGTCTTATATTTTGAAAATTTGCAGAGCCCATGTCACCAGATATATCAAAGGCACTATTAGAGATGCGGATGTCTCTTTTAAAACACAAATGGTGCAAAACCGTTCAGCGGTGCAGGCTGTAGCTACTCCCCAAATCTGGATATATTCCCTATGGGAAAGCCAATGAAAGATGCCTGTGGTTTCTACACCAAATATCTTTAAAACCACTGTATGCTTTTGCACAAAGCTAGCCCAGAATGTCCTATATGTACTAGACTCCGCTTCTTGAAAATTTCATGCAAATTCGTCATTTGGTTCCAAAGTTATAAGCAATAGAATATTGTGGACTTCCTATGTAAAAAATATTGTAACTTAACTCTCTGGTGACAATCGTCTCCAGAGAATATACTATGTATATACCATACTATTCTTCCCTTGTTCTACTTCCTCCCTAAGGCGCCCCTTAAGTAATTTATTTATTTATTTTGTTTATTTTTTATTATTTTTTATTGACATGGATAGGTCGATACAGAGGAATAATAGTTACAGAAAGAAGAAAACAGCAAAAATCATATGCAAGTGATGCTTGGGGGGCATGATTCAGATATAATACAGTTAAATAACTTAAATGTAATCAGTTCCTTCACTGGATCAATTAGGTCCAATGAACCCCACCATTCAAACGCTTTTTGAGTTCTGCCCCGCAGCCTAAGAATCTCTTTCTCAAGAGTAGATTGTCTAACCAAAATTTGAAACCAAGAGCTGGGCAATGGTGGAATAGGCTCCTTCCAGTAAGAAGTGACCAATATCCTAGCGATAACTATGCTTTTAAACTCAAATGGGGTTCCCCCCTCCGGACCAAATATTATATCTTTCGGCGTATAGTTTCTATCGATACCTGTAAATGAGTTAGGCTTTAACTTAACTTCTTCCCAAAATTGTCTCAAGCCAGGGCATTCCACTAACATGTGGGCAATCCCGGCATTTGTATCGCCACATCTGCTACATTTTACTATATTATTTCCATTCCATTTATTGAGCCTACTTGGAGGGTAATATAAGTGAAGAAGAGAAAAGTAGCAGTGCCTTTTATGCCTCGTTGGTAACAGCACTGAGTGCGCCCATTTAAGTGCATTGCTCACTTCATCCGCCGATACCTCCGTGCCCAGCTCTTGTGTCCATTTCCCGGCCACATGGTCCAGATCTATAGGGCCCTGATTCTATTGAATTAGTTACATAGCCTATAAGTGAAACAAATAATAAACAACAAGAAAGGGACATGTCGTGAAATGCCACTACATAACCAGGTGAATTTTTCCAACGGCATTTCCTCCTTTCAACTTGCCCCTTCTTACTCCCCACCCGCTCCAGTAGGGGCTGATTTTGTGTCACATATTAGCAAGAAGCTTGCCACTTCTTTTTCTGTTTGCAAAAACCTTGTCTGACCGTTCCTGGTCACTTTCAACTGAATTGATTTATGGAATTGAACTAACAACCCTTTTGATCGCAGCACTTCAGCCTGTTGCTTCAGCGCCCATCTACGACGAGATGCTTTTGGGCTCTCATCAGGTAAACAAAAAAAGTATCATCATCTGCCTGTATGGTGTATTTGACCTGGGCAACCTTAAGAACTTTCTCCCTGATTGAATAAGTCAAAAAGTTCACTTTAATATGGCGAGCCTTCCTTGCTTTTTTTATATTTCTGAATTGGGGGACTCTGTGGGCCCGTTGGATGTTTAAAAGTACTCTTCGTTTGGTCTTCGCTTGGTCAGAATCAGTAGAAGGTAGAATATATTCTGTGATGAGAGTAGCAACAAAGTCACGCAAATCCAAGTCACTTTTCTCCTTTAATTCTGGAACCCCCATTATTCGTAAGTTATTACGTCTGGAGAAAGTATCTAAACTCTCGAGTTGTAGTTCTAATTTATCAATAGACTGAGTGTTCTCATCCGTTCTCTATTTCATCGAAATGTTAAACGCAACAATATCTTGGAGTGCTACACCCTGAGCAGAAAACCTCTGTTAAGTTTCTAAATTAGATTTTTTCAATTCTTCTATCTGAGCCTGAACTGCAGAGAAACCTCCTTGTACAGTTTCGCTTAGGGAGGAAATCTTTACCTCTACCATCTTTGTCAAGCTTTGGATAGCAGATTCCATAACTTCCTGCACGTTTTGAATAACGTTTGATAAATTTAGCAGAGCCGAATCGGGGGGACCTGATCTCACCCCATTCTCTCCAGTTTGATCAAATTTGCCCCCTTCAGGAAGGGTTCTTGCTATAGCCTCTTCAGCAGAAAAATAAATATTCTGACCGGTCTTTTGCAATTCAATTGACCCAATTTCGTGCGAAAGGGAATTCAGTATTGCGGTATTATCATGCATAAAATTTTGTACCGTAAGTGTGGAAGACTTGCATGGTCCATGCTCCCCCAAAATAGATTGTTCTCTCCCACCCGGGAAAGGGACCTCCGCAGCCGAGGTCTGATTTTCATCAGAAGGAGTCGCACAGGACGGGGGTGGGAGAGGCGCCAGTTCAACCTCGAGCACAGCTGGGTCTATGTTTCCCTCCGGAGGTCCTTGACCAGGCACACCGCCGTGCACTCCAATTCCAGTCCCCGTTGACACTAGCTCGCAATCTGCGTTCTGCTTGTCAGAAGAAGCCGCCTCGGTCAAGGCAGCAGCACCGCAGGCTCCCCCGAACCCCTGCACGGCCTCAGGCTGGCGCCAAGACTCCACAGGCAGGACCAGGGGTGGACGACCCAAAAACAGGTCCGGTAGGCTGGCTCTTTTAGGGAGAGGAGTCCTCACAGTCTTCGGCTTAGTTGCAAATAGCACGTCCCAGCTTTGTTTATCTGCAGAAGGACCTTTAGGGATAGTGGAGCCCGGCACTGTTGTTTGTGTCGATGGGGCAGTAAGCTGTACCTTAAACAAGGTAGGCTGGTCAGAAATATTTTTCCCTGCCATTGTCGCAGTTTGATCTCTTCTCCCTGCCCTGATGTCGCGGAGATTCCTTTCCCTGCGGGTCTCACTGATTTCCATTGCTGTTTTACCCCCTATTCGCCCATAAATAGCCCCATCACCAGCAGACCAAGACCTCTTTCTTGTACTTCATCCAGACCTCGGCACACTGCCTACTCATTGGGTTAAACCCACTCGACACCGATGCAACAGAGAGCTCCTAAATTCAGTCCCTATGAGCATACCGCTGGCTCCTTGGTCTTACTACTTCCCCAATCACCTCTAAGGTAGCCATAATTTATCTGAGTAGCCAACTTCCGCCTTGTCCACTCGACACCAATGCAACAATGAGCTCATTCCTTAATTAATTCTCTATGATCACAACGCAGGCTCCTTTGCCCTACTCACCTCTAAGGTAGCCTTAAGCTCTCCTTAAGTTTCCCTTAGAAGTCCCCTAGTAGTCACCTTCCAAATAGTTCATACAATGCTGAAGCAACAGAGCTCGGTCCTTAATTCGCTTTCTAGTATCACACGGGAGGCTTTTTTGCCTTTTACCTCCTCAATCACCTCTATGTTAGCCTTGCATCCCTAGAAGCAAGATGCCCTACACTCGGTTCACCTAGACTTCACCTAGACTTCACAACACCGCTCTGCCGAAGTGACCACTCTGACGCTCTCCCACTTACACCCACCATAATCTCAACACGTGTTCCATCACAATTCAGGATGACCTACAGTTATTTCACCTAGACTGCAGACCACTGCTCCGCCGGAGAGAACCCAACTACTTGCTCTCCCTGACCACCCATGATAATTTCAGCACACGAGCCATCCTTACTGGACATTTGCTCTGGTTGCATGTGCCCCACATTCGGTTGACCCCCACCCAGAGCCTCAACAGGAGTAAAGGACCCTGAGGGGAGACCTACAGCAATGGCGTGGGAATGGGACCCTCAGGACAGGATGACTTCAACCTCTGACAGGAGGAGACTGTAGATAAGAAAGAACAGAAGGAAAATAAACAGGGGTTGCCGGCGAGGTATATGCACATGCATGGACACTATCGTGTGCTGAAGCCTTACTGGGGTGATGGTCCCACTTCCCTTCTAACAGCCATCTAGGAAAGAGTACCCTCAAAGAATGAGAGGTCTGGAGCAGGATCGGAGTCCAAGTGCGTGGAATACATAGAACTGCTCGGACGCTGCAGCCTTGTTGAGTAGCGTCTAGGAATCACAAGAGAAGCAACAGAGGGTTGTCCAGACAACTCAAGAACCCACACATGCAAGAACAACTCTTACAACTAAAGGGACAATTGCGCTACAGAGACTACCTCAATGATATGGACCCAACACTCAGATGTATTTACTATTCCATTGCAGATGACTTTGCTGGCCTTGACAATTTGCTCGCCCATGAACCTTGCCCCCCGCCCACCTATCCTTACCTCACCCCACCCCACCCTCCTTCCACCCAATCCTCCTGTTACCCTACTGCCCTCTCCTCCCCGTATCCTTCCCACCCCATGACTACCCTCCCTGTTTGGACATCTGGCCCCCTTCCCACCGACCCCTACCCCTTCCCACCCCGTCCACCCCTACCTATAGAACCTCTTTCCTATCCACACAGCCGATGACCCTGCCTCCTGGGACACCTTGACCTCTCCCCACCGACCCCTTTAATCCTCCTTCCCCCTCGATCCCACCTTCCTTTCCTCCCCCACCCCTTTACCTCCTGCTCCCCTTGAACCCACCAATCCCCCTCTTTTAATCATTAGTCCTTCTTTGTATGACTTCTTCCTTAGCAGTGACATTCTTCTTCCAACTTCACACCCGCCATACCCCCAGAACACCACACTTCTCCATTCCCTCTCACCCCTCCTTATCTACCGCCAGATGACCGTGGGCCAATTTTAACTCCCAAGGCTCCAAGAATGGCCATGACATAGGTTCAAGAAGGAATGGGAAATATATAGTCACATGACTTTGCTTCCCACCACCACAGTCACACCAGTTTGTAGGAAAAGGAGGAAGGCCGCTACCTTCCCCTGCGACCTACCTTCCCCCTCCAACCCACATCCCACTTGACCCCAAGCTCCCAATATATATAAATATAATTTGGCATCATAGGACACCTTAAACATGAATGTCAAACATGGGGCAAAAATCACGAAAATGCAGACTGCGCCATTGCAAAATTCCAATGATCTTAAATTTCTGGCTCACACACAGTTGGGACACTTTTAAAAAAAATTCAGAAGCTAAAATGGGGGCAGAAAGGTATGCGCCTGAGGTAAAGTCCATCCACATGTGGCAAGTGGATTTAGACAGAGCCTCGCCGCATTTTGGAAAAGTGCACACTGGCACAGAGGGCAACCCTGCAAGGCAATGCACCTGGCGCATACGGATGACGGCCCTAGCATTATCAACCTGGCTGCAGGTGTGGTACGGCAGAGAGTGG
This sequence comes from Desmognathus kanawha, assembly GCA_032353855.1. Taxonomy (NCBI): domain Eukaryota; kingdom Metazoa; phylum Chordata; class Amphibia; order Caudata; family Plethodontidae; genus Desmognathus; species Desmognathus kanawha. Next base: position 2,760 of record JAUBNU010309545.1, on the reverse strand, counting down.
ACCCGAAGGAATGTGGGTCTTATAGACCCATTTCCCTCCTTAATGTTGACAGTAAACTATTTGCCAAGATTCTGGCTAACAAACTGAATCTTTATCTCCCGACTCTGGTTTCTGACATTCAGCATGGCTTTGTGATTGGTCGCTCCACAACCTCTCACACCAACCTGGCCACCACTCTTATAGACTACGCCCATATGAATCAATCCCCCTTGGCTATTATCCTACTGGACGCCGAAAAAGCGTTCGATAGGTCCAACTGGGACTATCTATGGGCTATTCTGCATAGATTTGGCATTCCAGACTTCTTTATTAAATGTATTCAAGCACTATATACCAGCCCACGAGCGGCATTAATTGTTAATCAAGGCATTTCCGCCACCTTTCCAATTAAACGGGGCACCCGTCAGGGTTGCCCCCTCTCCCCTGCCTTGTTCGCACTATATCTAGAACCTTTATTAAGAACTTTAATACAAGAAGCGGGGATCCCCTCGGTCCCCACCTGACTAGGATCAACTAAGGTGGCCGCATTCGCCGACGACATTGCTATATTTACAAGCAGCACTAACGACATCATGACCAACATTATGCAATGTACTTCGGAATTTGCCAAATATTCAGGTTATAAATTAAATCTCGAAAAAACTGAGATTATGGTAGTGAATAACCCTGACTTAATATCCCCCTTTCTACGACCCTATATCAAATATCTTGGCATCTTTTTACACCCGTCACTCAAACGTATGAAAGAACTTAACTATGACCAGGTCCTCAAAACTTCCCAATCACTGTTAACTCGATGGCAGACTTTACCCCTTTCTATTATCGGAAGAATTAACCTAATTAAAATGACTATTTTACCGAAGTTCCTGTATCTATTTAGAGCCCTTCCCATCTACATACCATCCTCCTTTTTTCTCAAAGTAAGATCCAGTATAACTTCCTTCATCTGGTCTAATAAAAAAGCTCGGCGAGCTTATGACTGGCTTCGATTAAAAAGAAAAGACGGCGGCCTCCAGCTGCCTGACTTTAGATTTTACTATTGGGCAGCCATGGGAGGACGGCTAGCTGAGGTTCAGAATTCAGGTGACTACTATACATCATTTGATATTATTCTCCCGGCCGACCGCTTAAATTTTCTGTTCCAGTTCCCCAAAGGGACTTCACTCGGCTCAGTAAAATCTAATTTAGTTAAGGGATTTATCACAATTTGGAGAGACATCATAAGAGTTTCCCAACTTGAATTTTTTTCAGCCTATACCCCCTTGTGGGGGAACAATAGCTTTTCCCCCACTATTACTGATGCTATATCTGGGGTTTGGAAACAGAAAGGTATTTTGACTTTAGGCACAGTGGTTTCCAATCAAACTATGCGTGCTTTTGATGACCTTTGCCAACAATTTGACTTATCTGCCCGCCATCTATTTAAATATTTTCAGTTAAGAGAAAGCTTTCTCGAACATAACTCAAGACACAAATATGGGGAATCTAATGAGCTAGTTGAGGCTTTCCTTAACAAGAACAATAGAATCACATCTTATTACACAGCTTTAATTGACAGAACCCCCGATGACCTTCAGGCTAAGGCACTGAAATGGCTTCTTCTTTTGGGAACTGAAGCCCCAACGGTTGAGGACATGAAGGCCATCATCGAAATGTCAAATAGATCACTCCTCCCAGCCAAACTTAAGATAAACGCGTACAAAACTCTTTTCTATATGTACTTTACTCCGGAGATGGGGGTTAAGTTCAACCTACCCCAATTATCTAGATGTAATCGGTGTAATGCTAGAGGTGCTGATCTTATTCATATGCTGGCTACGTGCCCAAAACTTTTAGGGTTCTGGAAATATGTATTTAAGGAACTATCTAGGATTTGTGATTTTACATTAGAAATGTCGGTCAATATAATACTATTTGGTTATGCCGGGATTATACCCCCTATGATATGTGCTTTTGTAATGGTCGCCATGGCCATCGCCCGATTAGCTATCACAAGGAATTGGATATCTGGCATAATCCCCAAGGGTGAAGTATGGCTCAAACAACTCATGGAATCCTATTATCTAGAAACAATAATATTAACCACTCGTGGTAGCTTTAGCAGACTGTCGGCTGTCTGGGGCCCATTGCAAGCATTTCTAATCAACCAAGAAGCTGATAACAGTGAAGTAACTGACTGATTTCAGATGAAGAAGATGGTTGATACTATGTTAACAAATGTTACGTTTTGCTCTTTCTCTTTCTGTTGTACTTCCCTAAACATTTCGGACTTTTTTGTTCTGGACCCATGCGACTCTTTGACGCATTTATTATTTCTCCTTCTTTATACTATTGAATTTTGTAAATTATTTGTTTCTCGCAATAAAAAAAATAAATAAAATAAATAAATAAAAAAAAGAATAGTACCAACAAAACGAGGATTCGGTCTATTTACACCCGAGGAGTCTCCTCGAAAACTCATCGAGTGCCGGCTTTTCCCGGTACCAATGGGCAGCAATAGATCGCATGTTTAGGATCCCCACAATAAAAACAGAGTCTTTCTCTTCGTCTGCGTTCTTTCTCTTGTTCAGATAGAGGCCCTTGTATGCCTCCTACCTGCATGGGTTCACCACTAATAATAATAATAATAATAATAATAATAATAATAATCATAATAATAATAACTGATTTCTTATATAGTGCCACACACCCTTGGGTCTCAGAGCACTGATAACAGATGACATTATTACCCCACAGCGTGGTACTCAATTTATCGACCTC
>JAUBNU010298489.1:0-11921 GCA_032353855.1 Desmognathus kanawha | reverse complement strand
GATTACAAACACGATATTGCCCTGGCTATATCGGAAATTACTGACTCTGCAGTGTAATGTTAAAAAATCCAATGGGTTTCATAAATATATATATATATATATATATATAGTAAGACTAACTAAAACAAAACCGGACAAAATGAGAAGGATGCAAACACAATTTAATGAACATGCGAAGGCATGTGATAAAAGGACTATACACAGTCCACTGCGTGAGTGAGTAACACTCTACATAGTATAATGTCCACAAATGAAATACACAGCGTGTGTGAAACTTTAGGTTACAGGAACCGCTGCTGACGGCCGTTTCGCGCCAAAGGCGCGTCTTCAGAGCGAGATTCACATACCTAAAATTCAATGAGAGAACCAGGAAACGTAATAAACAAGGGCCAGAAAGGAAACCCAGCACTGAACAAAAAGAACCGCCGTCGATAATGAGCTGCCACACGGGCCAATGCAAATCTAAATAAAAACACAAGACTCAGAAAGAGCCGGCTATCGAGGGGAAACATAGATACATGCGTCCAAAATAAATTGAAGCGGCACTCACCGTAACACGCCAAGGTCCGGAACCCACAAGAGCAGAACAGGAACTACCAAAGAATGCTGTGAACGCGCACTATATGCAGAGAAAGGACGGGATGCAATGAACAAAGAAACAGGACTGGGCGTGGCCATAGGGAAAAGCTACCCACAATGGCAGGAAGGAAAAGGGCAACAAAATAAAGAAAGGACAAAAGTGAAGGCATAAGGGAACAGAATACAACAAAAATGGCGGCCAAGGAAGCGAAAAGGGAAACAGAAAACATAGCAAGTAAACGCCAGAAGAAAAAGCCCCAAAGTAGCAGCACAAAAGTAAGAAACAAAAGAAAGGCCAATGTAGAATAAAGCAGAAAAGGTACTAAAATAGAAAGATAGACAAAGGGAAAGAGAAAATAAATGAAATGAAAAGGAAGAAAGGAAAGGAGAAAAGCAAGTTAAAGCATTGAAGGGAAAAGAAATTTAAAATAAAATAAAATAGAATATAAAATGAGCTACAGAGAGCTGGAAAGCAAAATAATGGGAACGAAAGAAAGGGGGAAGGGGAAGGGAAGCCGAGAATCCCCAGTGGAAAGAACATACATGTGCCCCTAAATACAAGAAAACCACTCATAGTCTTTATTAAGACCTTTAACCTTGGTGTTCAGACGATGAATCCAAGAGGCTTCTCTTTTCCTCAGTATGGAAATTTTAATCTCATCATGAACCAAAGCAGTAATTGTTTCCAAACCAAAAAAATTCGAATTCAGGACATTGCTTGTGATTTTTAAAAAAATGAGAGGACAGACGTTGCTTAGGATCATTATTCACTATACCTCTTCTGTGTTCTAGTATGCGCAACTTGAGCTCTCTTTTAGTACTCCCAATATACATAAGTTTGCATGAACAGACAATGGCATATATCACATAGGTACTGTTGCAGTTGATAAATTCTCTAATACTGTACACCTTGCTCTTATTGCATTGAAATGTCTTAGCTCCATGGCGTGTCAATGCACAACAGTCACAACGTTTAGCGTCACATTTGAAAAAACCAACATTAGCATCATGTGAGGATCCAGAACTGCGCAGAGGTGGACGTTTGTTACATAACAAATTCTTAATAGTGGGTAATTTGGAAAATGTAATCAAAGGGGACGGCCCTAAGAGATGTTCAAGCTCAGGGTCTTCACATAGAATAGACCAGTTCTGTTGCATTATACGTCTGACCAGATAGTGCTGCTCACTGTACCTAGTAATGAGTCTAGGGAGATCAGAATCGGAGTTGACAGGTTTATCCGTGAGTAACAAAGAACGTTCAGTAATAGAAGCTTTATTTAAAGCAGAGGTGAGTACAGGGAACTTGTAACCTCTCTGAGAAAATCTGGAATATACATCAGAGACTTGGTTTCTAAATACTTGAGTATCAGAACAATTTCTTCTGTACCTCAAAAATTCACCATAGGGAATGGATTGTTTTAATTTAACTGGGTGCGCCGAATTGTAGTGTAAAATCGAATTCACAGCAGTGGCCTTACGAAAGATCTTGGTTTGATACTGATTGTTAGAAATATAAATCTCTAAGTCCAAAAAAGTGATGCTTCTGAGATGGTAATTCATAGAGAATTGTAAATTGAAAGTATTGTCACCAAGTTTCTTGATGTAGGACTCCAGTTTGAGAAGACCACCACGCCATACCAAAAAGATGTCATCAATATAGCGGACCCATTGAACAATATGCTGTGTAAAGTCAGCTAGTTCTTCAGACCATGCCACTGTCTGCTCAAAATAGGACATATACAAATTAGCATAGGAGGGAGCCATTTTGCTGCCCATGGCAGTCCCTTGCAGTTGGAGGTATAGATCTGAACCAAAATTAAAGTAATTATGTGAAAGCACAAAGTCAATCATAGCAATTAACATGTTGTGAAAGTTAAATAGGCTAGCGGACTGTTTGTTAAAATGAAACCTCATTGCTTCCAATCCCTGGGCATGAGGTATAGATGTATACAGAGACACCACATCTAAAGACACAAGAATGTCACCAGACTGATAAGACAAGGTGTTAAGTAGCTGTAGAAAGTGCTTAGTATCACGTAGGTAACCTTTCTGTGTGACAACCAAAGGAGAAATGTGTGTGTCAATCAATTCTGAGATACGTTCATTCAGACCACCAATCCCAGATATGATAGGCCTGCAGGGAGGCGGGAATACATTTTTGTGAATTTTGGGAAGTAAATACATGAACGGAACCCGTGGGGACAAAACCTTTAAATATTTGGTTTCGTCAGGATTGAGAAGACCAGAGCGAGTCCAGTTATCCAATTTACAAAATAGCTCATTGGAAAAGGAATTGGTAGGGTTGAAATTAAGCTTTCTATAGCAGATCATATCGTTAAGTTGTCTAAAGCCCTCCTGCATGTAGGTAGTAGTGTTGAGAACCACAATATTCCCACCCTTGTCTGCTTCACAAATAGTAATTTCCGGCCTAGCTTGTAAAGTATTGAGAGTCTCATACTGGGTTTTGGATAGATTAAGGGGAGGTGGGTGTGCTGTAGAAAAGGTAGATTGTTGTAACCTGTCAAGGTCTCTACTAACACATTCATAAAATAAATCTATCTTGTTCCCTGGTGGAAATTGTGGAGTGAATTTAGACCTGTTATGTAATTCACTGTCTACGGTAGCTGTATGGTCAATGCCTAGCTCCTTAAGTAAGGACACAAAGTCAGGAGCAGGATTAGTGGAATCTGAATTTAAGGAGAGAAGTAGCTCTATATCCTGGACCTCTTTAACGGTCATTGAGGAAAGAGAAGTCAAAGTCTGTGAAAGATGGTCATGTGACTTGGATGCAAAGAATTTCTTGAGTTTGATTTTCCTCACGAATTTGTACAGATCAATTTGTAACTGTGTGAAATCACATGGCTTAGAGATACTAAAAGAGAGTCCCAAATTAAGAAGGGACTCTTCTTGAAGTGAGATGCTAAAGTCAGACAGATTAACAACCAAGGAGGGTTCATTAACAGTGTTAGGCTCACCTTGAGACAGTTGTTGCTGTCGAGCAGAAGGTTGTTGTTGTCTGTACTGCCTGGTGACAGGACGCTGTGGCTGGGAAGACTCTGAAGGGTGAGCAGGTGGCCCACGTGGGGAAACTAAAGAGGGATTTTGTACTGGAATGTTGGCAAATTGACCTTTCCTAAGTAAGGTCATTTCGTGTAAAAAGGACTTGGACCGTGTAGTGTTAGAGCCTACAGGATCATTGGTACCAGAGCTACTAGATGAATCAGTAGATACGTCAGATTCTGATGTACTGCTGGTAACAGACAGAGAGAGTGCGGTACCACTAGCAGACTTGGAATAAAATTTGTCAAATTTCTTATGGTAGGTATAAATTCTTCCTGACTGAAAATCACGTTCATCTCTAGTGAATTTTCTATGTTTCTTGCCCTGTAAGTCAGCATGGAAGAGCCTAACTTGTTTGTCTAGGATAGTACGATTTTTAGCCAAAACATCAGCTGGTATCTCCAATTTATCAATACGTCCCTTCAGTTGATCAATCAAGGAAGAGAATGATAGTCGATCTTCCTCATTCCATGCTATAAGCATCATGATCATATTGTTAGTGTGGTCAGTGTGATTAGCTTCCCATTTGGCACCACGAGCTTCATTAAGAAGTTTGGCACTGGGAAAAATGGAATCACGTAAGCCCCTGGGGGACCTGCCAGCTTCCAGATACTTAGTTAAAGACTTGACTTCCCACCAGTATGTCATTTCTGAGAAAATAGCTTTCTCTAGGGCTTTAAATAGTTGGCTGGGTGTAGTGGGTATTTCATCCTGATTAGTAGCCCTGGAGGGATTAAAATTAGAAGAGAATGTAAGGTTAACTTGAGCCTCCCTATCTTTAAACAGTTGTTCCATGTCAGGAGATGCTTGAATAGGTACTCTAAAATTAAAAGAAAAGGAAATCAAACAAAAAACAGCAAAATAAGTATAATACAAAGCTGGGCCAGACACCATAATTAAAATAAAGACTACATCTGTCAAGGCGACAAAGGCTAAATGCTCAAAGTAAGGTACTAAAGGCTAGCTTGACAAAGCTAGAAATATATAATAAGACTAACTAAAACAAAACCGAACAAAATGAGAAGGATGCAAACACAATTTAATGAACATGCAAAGGCATGTGATAAAAGGACTATACACAGTCCACTGCGTGAGTGAGTCACACTCTACATAGTATAATGTCCACAAATGAAATACACAGCGTGTGTGAAATATTAGGTTACAGGAACCACTGCTGACGGCCGTTTCGCGCCAAAGGCGCGTCTTCAGAGCGAGATTCACATACCTAGCAAAAAACATGTATTAAAACACTAATAAGCACACAGGTAAAAAAGAACAAAACACAACGACAACTAGGCAACAAAGCAATAAAATATAATACAAGGTAAACAAGATAGGCAGAAGCAAACAAAGCAGCACTAGGGAGGCGAAGGGAACAGCTAGAATGAAATTCTAAAAGGGGCACATGAAAGGAAAAAGTCACCAAGTACTAGAGTTTGAGAAAAATTGTGAGCAGTCCAAAGAAAAAGAAATGCTAAGAAAAAACAAGGAAATGGTGGGAAAATATAAAGAAAACAGAGTAACACAACACTATACAGAACCCCAGTAAAAAAAGGGGGAAGGAAATAAAACAAAGAGCATTGAAATAAACTAAATGCAACAACAGCAAAGAGACAAGTAAAGTATGTACAAAGGAGAGAGCAAAAAGGGAGGAGGGAAAGAAACTGAGGGAGAGGAGAAACCTAATGACAGGGGCCAAGGAAATAAAAGAAAGAAACACATCTGGATACCAACCTAAAATCAATGAGAGAACCAGGAAACGTAATAAGCAAGGGCCAGAAAGGAAACCCAGCACTAAAAGAGAGGAGAAATGAAAAAATACAATAATAAAGAAAATTAAACCACAAGTAGATGGAAAAGAAAAGGTTGAGAAAGGACAGAAAGACAGAGAAAGGAGGGAAAGGACAAAGACCACCTAAAGAAAAAAGAAATGAGACAAGAAAGAGTGAAACTTAAGTGGCAGAGAACAAGAAAAAAATATATATGACAGCCTAAAGCGAAAACCCAATATAAACTAACCTGAGCACAAAGAAAAGAACTGCCGCTGATAATGAGCTGCCACACGGGCCAATGCAGATCTAAATAGAAACACAAGACTCAGAAAGAGCCAGCTATCGAGGGGAAACAGATACACGCGTCCAAACAAAATTGAAGCGGCACTCACCGTCACACGCCAAGGTCCGGAACCCACAAAGCAGAACCGGAACTGCAAAAGAATGCTGCGAAGGAGCACTATATACAGAGAAGGACGGGAAACCATGAACAAAGAAAGAGGACTGGGCGTAGCCATAGGGAACAGCTACCCACAATGGCAGGAAGAAAAAGGGCAACAAAATAAAGAAAGGACAAAAGGTGAAGGCAGAAGGGAACAGAATACTACAAAAATGGCGGCCAAGGAAGCGAAAAGGAAGCAGAAAACATAGCAAGTAAACGCCAGAAGAAAAGGCCCCAAAGTAGCAGCACAAAAGTAAGAAACAAAAAAGGCCAATGTAGAATAAAGCAGAAAAGATAAACAAAATACAAGGATAAACAAAGGGAAAGGAAAATAAATGAAATGAAAGGAAAAAGGGGAAAGAAAGAAAGCAAATTAAAGCATGTGAAGAGAAAGAAAATTAAAAAATAGAGTAAAATTAAACATAGAGTATAACATGAACTACAGAGAGCTAGAAAGCAAAATAATGAGAATGAAAGATAAGGGGGAAGGGGAAGGGAAGCCGAGAATCCCCAGTGGAAAGATCATACATGTACCCCTAAATGCAAGAAAACCACTCATAGTCTTTATTAAGACCTTTGACCTTGGTGTTCAGACGATGAATCCAAGAGGCTTCTCTTTTCCTCAGTATGGAAATCTTAATCTCATCATGAACCATAGCAGTAATTCTTTCCAAACCGAAAAATTCGAATTCTGGACATTGCTTGTGATTTTTAAAAAAATGAGAGGACAGACGCTGCTTAGGATCATTATTCACTATACCTCTTCTGTGTTCTAGTATGCGCAACTTGAGCTCTCTTTTAGTACTCCCAATATACATAAGTTTGCATGAACAGACAATGGCATATATCACATAGGTACTGTTGCAGTTGATAAATTCTCTAATACTGTACACCTTGCTCTTATTGCATTGAAATGTCTTAGCTCCATGGCGTGTCAATGCACAACAGTCACAACGTTTAGCGTCACATTTGAAAAAACCAACATTAGCATCATGTGAGGATCCAGAACTGCGCAGAGGTGGACGTTTGTTACATAACAAATTCTTAATAGTGGGTAATTTGGAAAATGTAATCAAAGGGGACGGCCCTAAGAGATGTTCAAGCTCAGGGTCTTCACATAGAATAGACCAGTTCTGTTGCATTATACGTCTGACCAGATAGTGCTGCTCACTGTACCTAGTAATGAGTCTAGGGAGATCAGAATCGGAGTTGACAGGTTTATCCGTGAGTAACAAAGAACGTTCAGTAATAGAAGCTTTATTTAAAGCAGAGGTGAGTACAGGGAACTTGTAACCTCTCTGAGAAAATCTGGAATATACATCAGAGACTTGGTTTCTAAATACTTGAGTATCAGAACAATTTCTTCTGTACCTCAAAAATTCACCATAGGGAATGGATTGTTTTAATTTAACTGGGTGCGCCGAATTGTAGTGTAAAATCGAATTCACAGCAGTGGCCTTACGAAAGATCTTGGTTTGATACTGATTGTTAGAAATATAAATCTCTAAGTCCAAAAAAGTGATGCTTCTGAGATGGTAATTCATAGAGAATTGTAAATTGAAAGTATTGTCACCAAGTTTCTTGATGTAGGACTCCAGTTTGAGAAGACCACCACGCCATACCAAAAAGATGTCATCAATATAGCGGACCCATTGAACAATATGCTGTGTAAAGTCAGCTAGTTCTTCAGACCATGCCACTGTCTGCTCAAAATAGGACATATACAAATTAGCATAGGAGGGAGCCATTTTGCTGCCCATGGCAGTCCCTTGCAGTTGGAGGTATAGATCTGAACCAAAATTAAAGTAATTATGTGAAAGCACAAAGTCAATCATAGCAATTAACATGTTGTGAAAGTTAAATAGGCTAGCGGACTGTTTGTTAAAATGAAACCTCATTGCTTCCAATCCCTGGGCATGAGGTATAGATGTATACAGAGACACCACATCTAAAGACACAAGAATGTCACCAGACTGATAAGACAAGGTGTTAAGTAGCTGTAGAAAGTGCTTAGTATCACGTAGGTAACCTTTCTGTGTGACAACCAAAGGAGAAATGTGTGTGTCAATCAATTCTGAGATACGTTCATTCAGACCACCAATCCCAGATATGATAGGCCTGCAGGGAGGCGGGAATACATTTTTGTGAATTTTGGGAAGTAAATACATGAACGGAACCCGTGGGGACAAAACCTTTAAATATTTGGTTTCGTCAGGATTGAGAAGACCAGAGCGAGTCCAGTTATCCAATTTACAAAATAGCTCATTGGAAAAGGAATTGGTAGGGTTGAAATTAAGCTTTCTATAGCAGATCATATCGTTAAGTTGTCTAAAGCCCTCCTGCATGTAGGTAGTAGTGTTGAGAACCACAATATTCCCACCCTTGTCTGCTTCACAAATAGTAATTTCCGGCCTAGCTTGTAAAGTATTGAGAGTCTCATACTGGGTTTTGGATAGATTAAGGGGAGGTGGGTGTGCTGTAGAAAAGGTAGATTGTTGTAACCTGTCAAGGTCTCTACTAACACATTCATAAAATAAATCTATCTTGTTCCCTGGTGGAAATTGTGGAGTGAATTTAGACCTGTTATGTAATTCACTGTCTACGGTAGCTGTATGGTCAATGCCTAGCTCCTTAAGTAAGGACACAAAGTCAGGAGCAGGATTAGTGGAATCTGAATTTAAGGAGAGAAGTAGCTCTATATCCTGGACCTCTTTAACGGTCATTGAGGAAAGAGAAGTCAAAGTCTGTGAAAGATGGTCATGTGACTTGGATGCAAAGAATTTCTTGAGTTTGATTTTCCTCACGAATTTGTACAGATCAATTTGTAACTGTGTGAAATCACATGGCTTAGAGATACTAAAAGAGAGTCCCAAATTAAGAAGGGACTCTTCTTGAAGTGAGATGCTAAAGTCAGACAGATTAACAACCAAGGAGGGTTCATTAACAGTGTTAGGCTCACCTTGAGACAGTTGTTGCTGTCGAGCAGAAGGTTGTTGTTGTCTGTACTGCCTGGTGACAGGACGCTGTGGCTGGGAAGACTCTGAAGGGTGAGCAGGTGGCCCACGTGGGGAAACTAAAGAGGGATTTTGTACTGGAATGTTGGCAAATTGACCTTTCCTAAGTAAGGTCATTTCGTGTAAAAAGGACTTGGACCGTGTAGTGTTAGAGCCTACAGGATCATTGGTACCAGAGCTACTAGATGAATCAGTAGATACGTCAGATTCTGATGTACTGCTGGTAACAGACAGAGAGAGTGCGGTACCACTAGCAGACTTGGAATAAAATTTGTCAAATTTCTTATGGTAGGTATAAATTCTTCCTGACTGAAAATCACGTTCATCTCTAGTGAATTTTCTATGTTTCTTGCCCTGTAAGTCAGCATGGAAGAGCCTAACTTGTTTGTCTAGGATAGTACGATTTTTAGCCAAAACATCAGCTGGTATCTCCAATTTATCAATACGTCCCTTCAGTTGATCAATCAAGGAAGAGAATGATAGTCGATCTTCCTCATTCCATGCTATAAGCATCATGATCATATTGTTAGTGTGGTCAGTGTGATTAGCTTCCCATTTGGCACCACGAGCTTCATTAAGAAGTTTGGCACTGGGAAAAATGGAATCACGTAAGCCCCTGGGGGACCTGCCAGCTTCCAGATACTTAGTTAAAGACTTGACTTCCCACCAGTATGTCATTTCTGAGAAAATAGCTTTCTCTAGGGCTTTAAATAGTTGGCTGGGTGTAGTGGGTATTTCATCCTGATTAGTAGCCCTGGAGGGATTAAAATTAGAAGAGAATGTAAGGTTAACTTGAGCCTCCCTATCTTTAAACAGTTGTTCCATGTCAGGAGATGCTTGAATAGGTACTCTAAAATTAAAAGAAAAGGAAATCAAACAAAAAACAGCAAAATAAGTATAATACAAAGCTGGGCCAGACACCATAATTAAAATAAAGACTACATCTGTCAAGGCGACAAAGGCTAAATGCTCAAAGTAAGGTACTAAAGGCTAGCTTGACAAAGCTAGAAATATATAATAAGACTAACTAAAACAAAACCGAACAAAATGAGAAGGATGCAAACACAATTTAATGAACATGCAAAGGCATGTGATAAAAGGACTATACACAGTCCACTGCGTGAGTGAGTCACACTCTACATAGTATAATGTCCACAAATGAAATACACAGCGTGTGTGAAATATTAGGTTACAGGAACCACTGCTGACGGCCGTTTCGCGCCAAAGGCGCGTCTTCAGAGCGAGATTCACATACCTAGCAAAAAACATGTATTAAAACACTAATAAGCACACAGGTAAAGAAGAACAAAACACAACGACAACTAGGCAACAAAACAATAAAATATAATACAAGGTAAACAAGATAGGCAAAAGCAAACAAGGCAGCACTAGGGAGGCGAAGGGAACAGCTAAAGTGAAAATCTAAAAGGGGCACATGAAAAGGGAAAAAGTCACCAAGTACTAGAATTTGAGAAAATTGTGAGCAGTCCAAAGAAAAGAAATGCTAAGAAAAAACAAGGGAATGGTGGGAAAATATAAAGAAAACAGAGTAACACAGCACTGTACAGAACCCCAGTAAAAAAAGGGAAAAGAAAATAGAACAAAGAGCATTGAAATAAACTAAATACAACAACAGCAAAGAGACAAGTAAAGTATGTACAGAGGAGAGAGCAAAAAAAAGGAGGAGGGAAAAAAACTGAGGGAGAGGAGAAACCTACTGACAGGGGCCAAGGAAATGAAAGAAAGAAACACATCTGGATACCAACCTAAAAATCAATGAGAGAACCAGGAAACGTAATGAACAAGGGCCAGAAAGGAAACCCAGCACTAAAAAGAGAGGAGAAATGAAAAAATACAATTATAAAGAAAAATTGAACCACAAGTGGATGGAAAAGAAAAGGTCGAGAAAGGACAGAAAGACAGAGAAAGGAGGGAAAGGACAAAGACCAACTAAAGAGAAAAGAAATGAGACAAGGAAGGGTGAAACTTAAGTGGCTAAGAACAAGAAAAAAATATATATGACAGCCTAAAGTGAAAACCCAAGATAAGCGAACCTGAGCAAAAAGAACCGCCGTTGATAATGAGCTGCCACACGGGCCAATGTAAATCTAAATAGAAACACAAGACTCAGAAAGAGCCGGCTATCGAGGGGAAACAGATACACGCGTCCAAACAAAATTGAAGCGGCACTCACCGTAACACGCCAAGGTCCGGAACCCACAAAAGCAGAACAGGAACTACCAAAGAATGCTGCGAACACGCACTAGATACAGAGAAAGGACGGGAAACCATGAACAAAGAAAGAGGACTGGGCGTGGCCATAAGGAACAGCTACCCACAATGGCAGGAAGGAGAAGGGCAACAAAATAAAGAAAGGACAAAAAGTGAAGGCAGAAGGGAACAGAATACTACAAAAATGGCGGCCAAGGAAGCGAAAAAGGAAACAGAAAACATAGCAAGTAAACGCCAGAAGAAAAAGCCCCAAAGTAGCAGCACAAAAGTAAGAAACAAAAAAAGGCCAATGTAGAATAAAGCAGAAAAGGTAATCAAATACAAGGATAAACAAAGGGAAAAAGAAAATAAATGAAATGAAAGGAAAAAAGGGAAAGAAAGAAAGCAAATTAAAGCATTTGAAGGGAAAGAAAATTTAAAATAAAATAAAATTAAACATAGAGTATAACATGAGCTACAGAGAGCTAGAAAGCAAAGTAATGAGAACGAAAGAAAAGGGGGAAGGGAAGCCGAGAATCCCCAGTGGAAAGATCATACATGTGCCCCTAAATGCAAGAAAACCACTCATAGTCTTTATTAAGACCTTTAACCTTGGTGTTCAGACGATGAATCCAAGAGGCTTCTCTTTTCCTCAGTATGGAAATTTTAATCTCATCATGAACCAAAGCAGTAATTGTTTCCAAACCAAAAAAATTCGAATTCAGGACATTGCTTGTGATTTTTAAAAAAATGAGAGGACAGACGTTGCTTAGGATCATTATTCACTATACCTCTTCTGTGTTCTAGTATGCGCAACTTGAGCTCTCTTTTAGTACTCCCAAT
>JAUBNU010287415.1:0-11949 GCA_032353855.1 Desmognathus kanawha | reverse complement strand
GAGCATATTATAACAAGAAGCTTCCTGGTATTTATTCTGAGCGACTATTGTTGTTATGCTATTGTTTCTATAGGTGTGTGTATATGGGCTGCAATCACCGTACCAACACAAACCAGGCTATATGCCTGACAATTATGGAGGGGACACAACCGGACAGTGATTGTATTTAAATAAGCCCAATACGCATTTTTAAACACATATAGAATATTTTTCAGCAAAAACAAAATGGCCGCTAGAACTCTTCCTCTAGAGGAGCTGAAAAATACAACGATAAACGACTTATTTGCGTTCTCAGGATCCAAATTTGTTGAACAAACTCAATGGGTTGATCAACAAAGAGATGAAATCTCTAGATTCCCATCAGACACTTTTCACAAACAAGGGCATTTAGTCCAAGTAATGGCCGAAATGTTTACGAAGACAGACAAGAAAGAAAAAACGAAAGCTCTCTGCACGTTGGCCGGAACCCTCTGGTTCGCGCACGACAAAGTGTATGAAGACCTTATAGACAAAAGATTAAACCTTGCCGATGTAAATCTCAAACTGATTGAAACTGAGGAGGAATCGTTGTCTCTCCTTAAAGAAAAATGTCAGCTTGAGGAACGATTGTTGCAAATGCAGAAAGATCGTGAAAATGTTGCGCCTGCCCCACCTAGTGGGGGCGCGAATGGGAATGATGAGAATGATGACGATGACGTGGTCAATCAGTTGTATAGGGAATTAGACTATGCAAGTCAAGAAGTCAAAATTGGCCATGCGCAAATTGATAATTTAAAGAGTGTAAATAGGAGGCAAGTAGATGCTATGCAGGATTTACAGAGCCAAAACCGCGAATACCAAAAGCGGTGCGATAATTACCAAACCGAAATACATGAGTTAGAGAAGTCATTGAGGAAAAAATCCAAGGATCCCTCTGGCTGCGATGGTTCATGTAAGGACAGACTGAAAATGCTAGAAGAAATTATGTGGAATGCCGATAAGGAAATAGAAGACCTGAAAAATCAGGTAAAAGAGGAAACGGACCGTTATTGGGATTCCCATAATTCGGTATATGCTAGAGAGCTGAGTATTAAAGAACGAGAAAATGAGATAGTGGGTTTAAAAAGAGAAAATCACAAGCTTCTCAAATTAGTGAGAGAGGATGAAGCCAGAATTGCAGATTTGCAAAAACGTTTAGTAACGGAAGAAAACCGCAGGGATATTCACCGCCTTCCCCGGACATCCCCCACTCCCCAGAAGGGGGAGGAGTCGGAGTCCGCGGAACGTTCTGATGCCTCTGAACCCCGCCAGGAAAAGAAAGCTTTCAGGAAGCCTAGAAAGACTGACCAGGGGGGGAAGCATAGGAAACGAGCATTCTTCCAACCTTGCCCGTCTACAGAAGACGAGTCAGATTTGGAATTGCCCGAAATAACAAGACACAGGAGTAAAAACAAAAAGAGTGAAAGGCGTAGCCAAAATAGACTTGACGAAGAAGCCCCGCCTCGTCCTAGTGTGAAATCCATAAAAGATTTGAAAGGGATGCTGCCGTCCTTCTCAAAGAACAATAAAACCGGCTCAGTGACAGAACACCTGTCATTGTACCAGCGTCTTATGGAAACGCTTGATATGGACAGTGACGCAGAGCTAAAAACATGCCTATTCTGGACATTTGCGCCTGACTCACAAACATTCTTTTTGGGTACAAATAGTGAGGATTATGATACATGGGCGGAATATCGGAGCGAAGTAATTAAACATTTCTCCCCGCACCGAAACTCCCATGAGGCATTACGCCACGCACTGGAATTACAGTGTGAAAAGAACCAAAATCCCCGAGACTATTTACAACAGTTAAAGAACGCGTTTGCTCAAGTACAGAGGGTGGTTAACCCCGAGTCCAGGCAATTTAAGCGTGCTTATTTCTTTGGGCTGCCCAGGTTCATTAGAAATCAGCTCGCGCGCGACTATGATGACAATAAATCCATTGACTGGATATACAAACAGGCAAAAAGCGTGTATGATGTTAGCCGAACTGAGGAGCATACTGAGGCAAAAGAAAAGCCGAAACCCAGTAAAATCTGTGAAGTCAGTCAAGAAAAAGGATTATCCTTTGAAACAGGTGGGGCTAAGCCGCGCCCTGTCCCAAAGGAAAAAGAACGAAAAAAGAGCCCTGAGCGAATTGTGGCCAGCACATCCGAAAAAGAGCTCGAGACACAGAAGCCTATCAGCCCCCGATATAAAGGGAGCCGACCAATAAATAATTTTGTGTACAAAAAGAAGGAAAACCCTGAAGAGCCCCGCGCAGGCGCAGAAAGGGACAGACCCCGGGAAAACGAAAGGCGGGAGCTAGAACCCTACCGCCCCCGGGAACCTGAGAGACAGGAACGGGAGCCCTACCCTCCCCGCGAAAGGGAGGGAGGAGCCCCGAATAACTCTTGGCAGAGGGGATATGATCGACCAGAGAGTTCCTCCTATGCCCGGGGCGATTACGAATGCCGAGAGCGAGAGCGCGAGCGAGGAAGGGAGGAGCCACGTCCTTATGCTGATCATCGGGATCGATACCAGCAGTGGGATGAGCGCCCCCGCTCCCCGCACCCACAAAATCCTTTGTTTGGTCTTGAGGAGCAAATCAAGGACTTGATTCAAAATTGTAGGAAAATGGCGTCTAAAGACTCGGGACCTAGCCCACGAGTGCACGCTGCGAGCTTAAACGAACCCACTGACCGAAATCACCCGCAACCTGAACAATGACTTGCAGAGGTTTCCGTGGGGCAGATGGGAAAGGTAAGAAATGGGCGATATTTTCGACATTCTCAGTGTATAGAAGACGATGCGGTTTCACCCTTGAAAGAAAGTGAAACTGAAAAACTAAAACCTCCTAAACTCCCTGAGGGGCGGGAGGAGGGGAATGGTGCAGTGAGGTTCTGCGCTGCTCTTGAGAAAGAAAGTGCAGAGAACCCCCCATTGTCCCAACCCCAAAAGATTCAACAGCTAGAGGAGGGGGAAGAGGACCCAGTGAGGATCTGCGCTGCTCTTGAAGAGAAACACGGCACAGAGAAACTCCCACTGTCTAAACCCCAGAAAATTCAACAGGTAGAGGAGGGGGAAGAGAACCCAGTGAGGATCTGCGCTGCTCTTGAAGAGAAACACGGCACAGAGAAAATCCCACTGTCTAAACCCCAGAAAATCCAACAAAGAGTGATCGATATGATGAAGAAAGAGATGATAAAAAACTCCCATTTTGTATGTGAATTGCGTGAAGAAAATGATCGACATTATGCGCAAGTTACATTGAAAAACAGGTGGAATGTAGAAGCATTATTGGACTCTGGATCTGAGGCTACCCTTATATCCAAGAGAATATTTTGGTTTATTAACCAGGATAAAACTGATGAAGAAATAAACAGACTGATCACACCAATGGGAAATTTGCACAATGTTAACGGCGAGGATGTCCCCATGCTTGGCGTGGTGGAAATCGATATCCAAATCGGTAAACACTGTATGAAACATCCCTTGATTGTGGTAGATCTGAACTCAGTGGATGTACTATTGGGCGGGGATTTACTTAGCCGTTTATCACCCCTCGTAGACTACTTTAACGGGGTACTGTGGGCTCAAGTGAACAAACCCATACCTCTCCGAAAAGTTAAAGCAGAAAAAAATGGAAATGCACGAGTCCACGTAATTGAGCGTAGAACTGACTCGATTGAGATACATTTTAGAAATTCACAGGACGCAGAAGTCACTGTAATTACTAAAAATTCCGACAAACAAAATCAACAAACCCACCGGCAGTGCACTGTACTGCTGGATTCCGACAGAAAATGGGAGTCTTATGTAGCCGAGGACTGCTTAAAGTTCTCTGCTAAAACACAGGGGCGACCCAATGCAAAAATGAGCGCTTTTACCCCAATAAAGGTTTTGGTGCCAATGGAGAAAACTGGAGAAACATGGTCATTCCCCGTGCATCTTGCCGGTGAAACCATTCCGGTAAAAGCAATGTTAGACTTAACTGTGGAGAGGTCTTACATTAGTGAAAGAATCGTTCAAGAATTAAATGACAGAGGAAATGTCACATTAATAACCCCTTATGACCCAAACACCAGTACTGCACTGGAGGGAAAACTCGTAGTGGGGAGAACGATGATGGAGATCAAAATTGGAGAGAAGAAAATGAGGCATAATATGCAAGTTGTTATTGATTGTGATAATGATGTATGTATAGCCAATGATATTTTGCACCGAATTGTTGCGTTTGTAGATGTGGTTAATGGGGAACTGTGGTCCCGATTAGGTGGTCAGCCCATGGATTTCACTGATGTCCCACTAGCAATAAAAAGCGACCAAATAATGCCTTACGCCACTGAAATGGTCACCATGGGAAATCATGAAATCCCGGGGAACACACAACAGGCTACTTTATGCGTACAGGTAAGGAAGGGGCAACAGTGTCCCACATCAAGAGAAGCATATATTAGTGTTAGTGAGAGCTGGAGGATGCGAGGCATTTCTTCTAAATACACTGCACTGGTGAACCTACAAAACGACCATTGTAAAATTCTTGTTGACAATGCATGTAATGAACCCATCATTATCCCAAAAGGCACTGTGATTGGATTGGCGGTCTATGACACGCATTTCAGTGTCGACCTAACTAATACTATCCTGGGGGCCACCAGGGAAATGATTGATGAGGAGTCACAAGTAATTTCTGAAAACATGTGCTCGCGTCCTGAGGGGTGGTTCACGATCCATTCACTGTATCCTGAATTACCCTGTAATGACGTTTCAGTGCAACACAGACAAGAGGGCGATACCATTGTATTTTCAGTGACAGAATCTGACACTGAGTACCAATGTCACGCCACTACCAAAGATTTAACTGAGCAACTGGAAGAACAATACGAATTAGCTGCACCTGAGATTTTTCCCGGGTTCACTAAACTCGTGGAGGAACAAATTGCCAAAGCTGACGGCTGCACTTCCGATGCCGAAAAAGCTGCGCTACGACAAATGTTTATAGAACATAAGGAGGTGTTTTCCAGAGATTCGTACGACTGTGGAGGTACTCATTTACATGTTATGACGATACCCACAGATCCCTGTCTTCCACCTATATTTCAGAGACAATATCGACTGCCCATGGCTTCCATAGAAGACTTGGCAGTGATAATAAAAAACCTGGAAGAGAGAAAAATAATAAGGAAGATTCATAGCTCATTCAACTCTCCCGTCCTGGCAGTTTTGAAAGCGAACGGTAGTTGGCGTCTTTGTGCTGACCTCCGCGAAATTAACAAGAGGGTGCACCAATCTCGTTGGCCCATTCCTTATATCGATCAGGGATTGGCGCAAATGAGTGGGGCAAACATATTTACAGCGATCGACTTAACGAGTGGTTACTGGATTGTGCCCGTAGCCGAGGAAGATCAATATAAACTTGCTTTCACGTTCAAATCGACCCAGTATTCCTGGAATAGAGCCCCTTTCGGGTACCTAAACAGTGGAAGCGAATTTAACATATTCCTTTCAAAGGCTATGCCCGATGCTGCGGAACGTGGGACCCTAACATATATTGACGACGTGTTAATTAAAAGTGACACATTTCAAAAACATTTGGATGAAATTAAACATGTGCTAAATCAGCTAAAAAGTGCTGGCGCAAAAGTTCAACTGCAAAAAGCACAGTGGTGCAGAACCAAGGTGAACTTTCTAGGGCATGTGATAACGCCCGAGGGAATTAATATTCAACAACGTAAGATTGACACGATTTTAAAATTAAAAGAACCACGATGCCTTAAAGATGTTAGGAGCATTCTGGGAGTGGCCAACTACAGCCGCAAGTTTATTGAGGATTATTCAGACATCGTCCAACCCTTGCTGAAACTCCTTAAAAAGGACAGTAAGTGGGCGTGGTCTGACGAACACAAAACTGCGGTTCAAACACTAAAAAACCGATTGGTCACGGCACCGTGCTTAGCATATCCAAACAAAGACAAGGAATTCTTTTTAGAGGTAGGTCACACCGATAGGTGCCTGTCCGCGGTTTTATACCAGAAAGATGATTCTATCCCCAAAGTTATCTCATACGCCAGTAAAACACTTTCAGCTGTTGAAGTTAAATTCAATGACTGCGAAAAAGCACTGTTTTCTGCCGTTTGGGCGGTACAACATTTTAAACCCTTCATTCATGGAAGTAAGATTATCTTAGAAACTGCTCACCAATCACTTCAATTCCTGAACAGTAAGAAAATAAAGGAGGGAAACGTGACTGGATCACGTATCACCAATTGGATGCTTTCAATGCAGAGTTTTCCAATTGAAATTAAATACAGTAAGACCAAGAATAACAAACTAGCACAATCTTTAGCAGACCTTCATTGTTGTGACGCTGAACCTTGTACTGGGGAAGACTTTAAACTTAGTGATTTAGAACCTTTCGCTAATTCCCCACACAAAGTGTTTACCGATGAGTGCAAAGACCTTCCCTGTGTGTATGTGGACGGGTGTTCATTTAAAAATACCTCTGGGGAGCGAGTTGCTGGAATTGGCAATGTATGGACAAATGATATGCCGATAAAAGCACAAGGCTGGCGCATTGGTAATCAGACGAGTCAAGTTGCAGAGCTTGCTGCTGTTTATGCTGCGGTTGACACAGCACGTATGCATGGTATAAATGAATTTGTGATTGTGACTGACAGTATGTATGTCAGAAACTCATTTGTGGAATTTTTGACAGGTTGGAAATCTAGAAACATGTTGTGTGCGAATGGCAAGCCTTTAAAGCACGCTTCACTGATTTCTAACATTGATAATTTGGTCCTTAAAAACAATATGACTGTGTATTTTCATAAAACAAAAGGCCATTCCACTGTATCTGGAACCGAGAAAACGTTTAATGATTTGGCGGACAAAATGGCGACCGAAGGTGCGCTTTCAGGGACAGTATTTCCTATAGACCACCTCATGACCATTGCCACAGAACCAGCCCTATGTGCTGCCATTACTCGAGCCCAGTCATCACAGGATGGTTGTACCTCCTGGTCGACTGAGGGTCCAGATCAGGACCTGATCACTGCTCAATTGAACGATGTGACTATAGGAAAATTCTATAGATTTATTGAAAATCCGGAATTGAACCCTATTACCCAAATTGATATTGATCAAAACGATGAAATTAAGATTCTGCACAAAGCACGTGCTAATTTTAAATTACATGACAAGCTGTTGATTAGAAAAACAGAGCACTCCCCCCTTCAATGGGTGGTACCTCTGGCCTACCGTGGTATCATGCTAGAGCATGCTCACGATGACATCACCTCTGGGCACAGAGGTCCTAAAACAACTATGGAGATTTTAAAAGAAGTCGCATATTGGCCACACCAAATGCAAGACGTCCAAGTCTTTTGTGCGGGTTGCCTGAGATGCGCGCAATTTCAGCCAAGTGCCCCTGCTCACAGAGCCCCTTTGAGAAAAAGAGGTCTCACCTTTCCTTGGTCTGACATACAAGTGGACTTTATTGGTCCCGTGGTAAAATCTAGCCGTGGCAACCAATATATGTTGACTGTGATATGTTTGTTTACCAAATGGGTTGAATGCATCCCGGCACCGAATTGTAAAGCTGATACTGCTGCTCTTTTGTTGATCAACCATGTGTTTTGTAGACATGGCCTTCCTATGCGCATTTCTTCAGACAAAGGTACATCATTTACTGCTGACATTATGACACGAATGTGGCAGATACTTGGTGTTAAACGACAATTGCATATTGCTTACCATCCTGCTAGCAGTGGCACGGTGGAGCGCACCAACAAAACCATCGTCTCCATTTTGAAGAAATATGTTTCTGAAAATGGTAAGGATTGGGATATGAAATTACCACTGGTTCTTATGGCTATAAGAGCTACACCTTCAAGCGTGACTGGGATCAGTCCATTCGAGCTGCTCCATGGCAGAAAGATGACCGTTCCTATGCACCTCCTGTATCAAACCAATGAACAAATACTCGTGGGGGCTATATCCACTAACGAGTATGTGTCTACTCTACGCAAACACTTGCAATTTGCTTTTGCATTTGCACAGCAGAACCTGGATAAGGCGGTGGACGCAAGTCATACCCACTACAACCTTAAAACATCAAAGAAGGAGTTTGAAATAGGTGATCACGTCTATTTTTATAACTACCTGAAAAACAAGGCGAAACAATCTAAGTTTTTGCCAATGTGGAAAGGCCCATTCGTCATCACGGAGAAATTATCTCCTGTCGTGTACAAGCTAAGGCATTGTAAAAACACGTCAGAAAATGAACGATGGTGCCATATTAATCAGCTGAAAGCGGCACACCCGCAATCTCAGCTGCAACTTCTGGAATCTGAGAGTAGGGAAACTTAAGATAGGATTGCATTCTAAAATGTTGTATTAATATCTGTTTTTCTCTCTTCTTATATAGAACTTGGAAACTAACTATTTATGTTAGGACGATGTGGATGTCCAGAGCCACTGCGGATGAAGGTCGCCAGGCTGTATCCACGACTTCCTCTGGTCACTCCAGACGCAAAGTTCTTTTACTCCTATATTTACTGTTATCTCTACCCTACATGTCGATGGCACAGGGCACGCAAACTATGTTTACGCGTGGACCCTCTACTGGTCTCATCACGCAGGAAATACCGAACCTCCTGCTAACAGAGCACAAAACTATCAGTCAACTTGTTTATGTTGACATTGATATCAATAAAGAACTTCAACATTTTGTATCTCTGGATAAAATTCATGATGCAACAGTTCTGGAATGGTATTCTAACCATCTGGAACGCACCACTGAAACACTCCGGGTTATTCTGGAACAAGCAGAAAAGACTTTGATAAACCATCAGCCTATGCCTACCCGCCCCAAGCGTGCTATTGGGGGTGTTGTCATGGGGGTCATGGCACTTTTGACTGTCGTTGGTGTGGTAATTGGTACTACCATGAATGCCGTCAACTCGGCTTCTATTGCAGCGGTGGAAAAGAAAAATTCTGTGTTACAGGACGCTCTACACGACATCCGACGCAGCCTGGCGATCCAGCATGCGAACAATGAACATTTTGTGCGGATCATCAAGGATACGATTGTGGTCTCCTCACTCCAAACTGAACGCTTGGACCATTCAATGAGACTTCACGAAGACATTTCTGTAAAGAATGAACTATTTTATACTTTTGTAGAGCCAGTCTTATTTTTTACAAATAACTATTTGCGACAAGTGGAGCTGGCTGTTAATAACTTAATTAAGGCATCCATACCTTTATATTTTGTGGATGTCAACCTTGTTAGACAGGCTTTGTCATCTTTACATGGACCTGATGTTGATCCTACCCAAGTGAGGATTGCCTTCGAGGCAGGGACCGCGATCCCCATGTTAATTGATGTGAATCGCCTGCATATTGCTTTCCTTTTAAATATCCCACTTGTGCACCTTGATAAAATTTATCAACTGAAAAAAGTACACAATGTTGGAACTTGGGAGGGGGGTACCAAAACAAAGATTAAATCCCCTGATTTAATCGCCTATCAGAATATGTCGGAACTGTATTTCATTCCTGATCTACAGACATGTACTGTGTTTAAGGATTTTAATTACCTTTGCCCAGGAAACCCTTTTACCCCGGTAAAAAGGGGCTTTCTGTGTGGATTGGAAGATACTGCTTCAGATTCAGCACTATGTGATGTGGTAGTTACACGTCCCATGGATATTGTGACTGAGGTTGTGTTGATAAATAACATGTGGTTGGTAAGTACAAATGCACCCAATTTAACTATTACCTACACAAAATATGGTACTTTTGTGGTGAAACACGTTTTGTACTCTACTTTTACCATCATTGTTCCAAAAGATGTGATTATTAGCGTTGGAACAGAAACTCTGTTCTTTGTCTCTACTGCAGATCTAGCAGGGGGGATGGAATTTGTGAACACATTTAAGCATTTCTCCATACCACCTAACCCTGACTTAGATTTTCTCCTGGACAAAAAGACTTCACACACCCTACAGCTCTTACTGAAACAGGACAATGTATCTATTTCGGACTTGAACCTATCTAGCGCCGATTCGTCCTATTTCAGATCTGAAACGTCACTTGAAACCCTGGGCCACATATTGTGGAGGGGTTTATCAGCCATATGGCTGGTAGCTCTGACTATAGTTCTGGTGTACCATCACAAATATTACCAACGTGCTACTGCACGCGAATGTTTGAGATATCGAGCACCACAACTCGACATTGTCTGACTCTGCAGTTCGGTCCCTCTCAGCATAGCCTGAAGGGGGGTATAGCCGAGTTGTATTATGACACATGGATAACATAAATTTTTTTTTAACCCGACTTATTTTGACACCTGCAAATACGATGTTTTACAGCTCTCAAAAGGGGGGAACTGTCGGGACTATTTGGATCGATTCTGAGTATTTCTGATGTATTCTGACCCAAACAGAACACTACAAACAATTTATAATGAATTTGAATTGAAAACAAAACAAACGCCATTTTGAAAATAAAATGACTGTGCAGATTTCAACGTTACTGAATGCTCCATGAAATTGAATGCTAAAATACTAATAGCGAGGGCTGGGTGAATAGGCGCGCTGCTAACAAATCCAAACTAACCTATAATTCTAAAATGCATTCATTTCCATGGAAGCTCAGTGCCCATGAAGATCACACACTGCGTTTGCCAAAACAAAACAAATGCAACATTAAAATGAAAATGTCGCACGAGAATAATTCTGTTCACTAGAAACCAAGAATGACCTTCACTCTCATGGACAGAACGAAGATACGATTGAGGAACCCATTCCACAGTGCCAACATTGGCAGGTGTGAATGGGGAAAATAGAGAAACATAAGGAGATTAAGCGTCTCCAGGGAACAGTTGCACTAGTTTCAATATTTCTGCTCTTGGCAGACAGCCTTTTAGGTCCGTTTGTAGCAAATATTCCCAAAAGTGTATAAAACACTGAACGGCCCTCAGAGGAGGGGTAGACAATCCAACTTCCTGAGACTGCTGATCCAAGAGAGGGGGGAAGCTCTCTCTCTCTGAAATCCGACAGGAGCCCAAGACAGACGACTGATGATCCAAAAACTCCAAGCGCTGCTTGCGAGGGGAAAATCTGATGGGCAGAACTGAACCACACTTTAGGCAATGCTGGAGACCTGCTATTGACAAAGCTAGTCAATAAGTGGGAAGATAATTGCCTGAGCCCGACGCACGAAGAAGGGTGCCGGTGCCAGGAAGAGAAAGCACATCCGTGCTTCCTCATATTCCAGACGGTTTACTGTGAGTTCTGCCTGTCCACTCGAACACCAGAAAGAGAAGCAATCTGACCGAGACGAGACTGAAAGACTACACCCACCTGCAGATTCTGCAGGTGAACGAAAGCAGCCTTGCTTGGCCGTTTTCACTATACAGCAAACAAGAGAAAACAGGGTGAGTTATCTTGCACACACAAACACACGAATCCATAGGCTTAGTGGTGTGGAGTAATGACAACGATTCCTCTCTTAGTGTATAATCAGTGAGTTTTTATAGCAAGATTTTATAACGAATATTAGCAAAGTATTTTTGTGTAACGAGATGTATATTATTCTCTATGTATAGAAAAATAGCGAATGCTCTGCATAACCAAAACCTGAGCGATATTATCCCTAATTTGCCAAAAGCAAATATATAACCAATTTTTATTCTCATTTCTGTAACGTTATTTTTATACTAAAATAAACGTGCCAGTCACGAGCATATTATAACAAGAAGCTTCCTGGTATTTATTCTGAGCGACTATTTTTGTTATGCTATTGTTTCTATAGGTGTGTGTATATGGGCTGCAATCACCGTACCAACAAGCAAACCAGGCTATATGCCTGACACCACGCACTTTCACGGTACCCCTTCAGCGCTCTCTCATCGACTCCATCACTTCTTTCTCTCACTGG
>JAUBNU010276354.1:0-12051 GCA_032353855.1 Desmognathus kanawha | reverse complement strand
CTCTGGATATTAAATTCAATTTGCTGCAAACTCATGTGGACAAGCTGTCGGAATCGCTTCAGGATATGGAGGAGCGGGTAAACGCATCGGAGGGGAGACTGACACCGCTGGAGCGATCGGTGGCTACGATGGCGAAAGAGCTAGATGAAGCAAAACTGCGGCTTGCGGACCAGGAGGGACGCAGTCGCCGTAATAATGTCCGCCTAGTAGGTCTTCCTGAGAATTTGGAGAAGAATCCCTCAGAGGTGTATTTCGAGGCACTTATACAGGAACTACTCCCTGGCGCACCGTTCTCTTCAGCATTCATCATTGAACGGGCGCATAGAGTGCTGCAGCGCAGACCTCCGCCGGGTGCGGCTCCGAGAGTGGTGATTATTAGGTTCCTTAATTATAGGGACCGGGATGTGCTCCTGCGAGCCGCCCGAGAGCGGGGCACGATCAGCTACCATGGTGCGCAACTTCATTTTTTTCAAGATTTCACCATTGAGGTACAAACAGCCAGGCGTAACTTTATGGAGGCGAAAAAGAAACTACGGGATAAAGGTCTCCTTTACTCTATGCTATTCCCCAGCAAGCTGCGGGTTGTAAGCCGAGGCAAGACTCACTTTTTCACGGATCATGTAGTGGCTTTAAACTTTGCAATGGAAGCCCCAGCCGAAAATAACAATAACGCGGTAACTATAGCCGGAGACGAAACAACGATGGGACAGTAAGGCTCTATGCTACAACAGAGCTATTTCTCTTTCCCTCCCCCCTTTTTTCTTTTTTCTGTTTGCTCTTTTTCTTTTCTCTTGGCAGTGTTCAGTGCACGTGTTTTGGGAGTGCTATCAGGATTTGACATTCCTGCCAGGTTCTCGGGTAATACAGGCGACATATGTAAACTTGTAAAATGGCCACCACTGTGGCAAAGGAGCACTCCCCCCGCGTGTCACTTGGTTTAGTCTTGCCATGGGGGTGCATTGTGTCAGTGACATGTACTAATTGGATGGGCAAATACCCCCTCAGTGGCTGAAAGTGGTGATGGTTAAATCCGGAGAGGTGAGACTGCCACCCTCTGGGGGGGCGCGGACATTGTCGCTGAGGCAGGAGGAAGGGAATAAAGGAAAGACTTTATCGAGTACACCAGAACGGATTGGACGCAATGGCCCTTGTCGCGGGCTCTCTCATAGCGGTCGTGGCTTTGATGATAATCGGCTGCGACTTGGACCGTGGCGTGGTCTCGAAACATAATGTTTAGATTTAAGGGTTTTATGTTGGCGGGTTGGATTGTCTCGGGTCTATCTGTTATGGCTCGGGATTCTCTGATCTGTGTGTTAGGGATTTGGCTGGATGTTGGGTTTTCAGCTAGGGGGGTAAGGTAATGTCTACCTGCGGAAACTATAGGATGTGGAAGGGATGTGAATGGTCTTGTGGTGAGCAGCGGCGAATGAATGAGTTTATGATATATTGGATAGATTCCAATGACTAGCGAACAACTAACTGTACTGACATGGAATGTCAGAGGGCTGCTCCAGTACACGAAGATCCGTAGAATTCTAGCGTACTGCACTAAACTGCACGCGGATGTTCTGTTGATTCAGGAGTCTCACTGGCCTACAGCTGTGCTGGCATCGCACTTGATGCACTGGGCGGGCTATGTATATCATTCTGCATTTACCCAGGGATCGCGTGGGACGATTATTGCCATCAAGAAAAATATTCCATTTATTTTTAAAAAGTTGACAATAGATTCCCAGGGCAGGTATACGCTGGTGGAAGTTGTTTTACAGAATAGGGCTGTCCTGTTGGGGTCCATATATGGGCCTAATATAGATGACCCTAATTTTTTTGCGGAATTATTTCGAGTGTGTGCGAGGACCCCAGATGTGCCTTGGCTCTTGGGAGGGGATTGGAATACGATTGTGGATATAGACTTAGACAGATCTAGACCTGCTGTTAGGGCACAATCAAAGGCTTCTGGGAAACTAGTGGAGGAGATGGAAGCCAATGATTTGTTTGATGGCTGGAGATTTTTACACAAACTGGACAGGCAGTATACTCATTATTCGTCACCACAAGATGTTCATACACGGCTAGATATGTTATTACTCTCTAAAACACTGATGGGACTCCTGAAGGGGGTCAATATATGCCCTAGGGTCTTCTCTGACCACAGTCCAGTGGTGGGTGTGCTGCATTGGTCCCGTTCGTTCCCGAAGGCCACGGCCTGGCGCTTGAAAGCTGAGGCTCTCACAGACCCTTTATATGAAGAGGAACTTACCAGACACATCACACTGTTTAGGGATACGCATGAAAATGATGAAACGAATGCATTGTTTAAATGGCAAGCGCTGAAGGTGTATATCAGGGGTATAGCTATGGCCGCAGAGTACAGGCACCTTAAGACCATTCGAGCTACTATGGCCAGTCTAGAACAACAGCTTAAACTAGCGGAAGCTCAACACACTGTAACACACTCCCCCCAAGATCTAGCCAAAATCAGAAGTTTGACGACTGAATATGGGGAGGAGGCCCAACACGAACTTAAATATATGTCGCAATTTGCTACAGCTAGAAATTGTGCATGGGGAGACAGACCGGGTCAACCATTGGCGAGATTGTTGCGGCGGGAGGCTGGGATGTGCCCTATAGAAGCCGTTTCTACGGTGGGGGGGGAGCATATCACGGATACGGAAGAGATAGTGGCAACCTTCCGGGAGTTTTATAAATCCCTGTATCAGAGCCGATATTCGGTGTCCAGGGTGGACATCGGTAACTACATCAATGGGGTGGAGTTGCCCAGGGTTTCACCTGGGGTGTCAGCGGCTTGGGAGGCCTCCATCACTAATGAAGAAATAGAGATAGCTATTCGGGAACTGTCTAGCGGTAAGGCTCCCGGCCCGGATGGTTTGGGTCCGGAGTTTTACAAACAGTACTTTGCTCTATTGGTTCCGATGTTGAAGAATATGTATGAGCTGGCATTGGCGCAGGGGGCGTTCCCGGAGGAGATGAATGAGGCCCGCATTATATGCTTTCTTAAGCCTGACAAACTCCCACATGAATGTGGATCATATAGACCCATCTCCCTGACCAACAGTGATATTAAAATATTTGCGAAAATTATTGCTAATCGAGTGCTGCCACAAATGACCTCCCTGGTGCACCCCGATCAATCGGGCTTCATACCTGGTCGGAATACCACCCAGAATATTAGGAGATTGTTTTTGGTACAAGCAGCGGTCTGCCCTGATTCCCTGGCAGCGATCGTAGCGCTAGACATGGAGAAGGCTTTCGACTCAGTTGAGTGGGCCTACATATTTGAGTTACTGCGCGCATCCGGGATGGGGCCGAAACTAAGAATGATGATCCAATTACTGTACTCTAACTAACTAACTAACTAATAAAATTCTTTTAGGTGCCGCTCGCCCGTAGGCCTCAGTGCACCAGCGAGTCACCAAGTCAAAATCATTCAGAAGCCAGCAACGTCATAACAGGGGGCACCGAAAAGGACCAAGTTCAGGTCAAATCCCTAAACAGATGAGTTTTTAAAGCCTTCCGGAAGGCCTCCAGGTTCTTGGAGTTCCTGAGATCCATGGGTAACGGGTTCCAACAGGCAGCTGCCTGGGGGGCAAAAGAACGACCACCGAAGGTTGCCAGTTGGAATCTTGGAGCCACAATTCTTGTAGCGCCGTTAGATCTCAGTGATCTACCTGGATTAAAAACAGAGATGTTATCACTCAAGTACGACGGAGCCTTTCCGTTTAAGCACTTGTAAGTGAGGGAACAAGTTTTGAAAACAATTCTTTGATGTACAGGTAACCAATGCAGGCTGGCCCTGGCGCCAGAAACATGGTCTCTGTGAGAAAGGCCAGCTACGGCGCGAACCGCATTGTTTTGGGTAATTTGTAAGGATTGTACCACTTTTTTATCCGCCCCAGCCAGCAATCCATTACAATAATCTATACGGGAGTTCACCAAGGCTCCCGCCACCCGTGCCAAGTTCTTGTTAGAAAGGTACTTCTTGATTTGTTGGATTAACTTCAAGGCATAAGAGCAGGACGATTTTACCTTAAGTACATGTTTTGACATTGTAAGGCTTGCATCTAGCCAGATGCCCAGGGTCTTCACAACCGAGGCTGTGGGGATCAGTGTGCCCTCAATAGCAAAGGAAGCATAGGGAGAAGGCAACGACTTCAGACGTTGGCGTGACCCCAATAATAGCAGTTCTGTTTTGCTATCATTGAGTGCTAATCTGTTCTGGGCCATCCAGGCCTGAATTACAGAAAAAACAGATTGAACTTTGGCCAAGTCTGTGCTGTAGCAACCGGACAGCGGAAGGTACACCTGGGTGTCGTCTGCATAGTTTGTAAATCCCACTCCCAACTGGTCTAAGATGTCAAAGAGGGGGCAGGTGTAAAGATTATAAAGCGTTGGGGACAGACATGAGCCCTGAGGCACCCCTCTGACCAGTGGGATAGGGTCTGCAGCTACGTCACCCAGGAACACCCTCGCCGTCCGGTCTGCCAAAAATGAACGTAGCCAGCCAGCAGCAAGCGCGGAAAAGTGAAAGTTGGACTTTAGCCTATGCACCAGGAGCTCATGGTCGACGAGGTCAAAGGCTGCGCTAAGGTCCAAGAGGACCAGGAGCGCAGTCTTGCCGCTATCAATGATCTTAGCCAGATTGTTCTTAAGATCCAGCAGTGCGGTCTCCGTCCCATAACCCTTACGAAAACCAGACTGCCTGGGATTGAGAAGATTGTATTTCTCCAGGAACAATCTGATTTGGTTATGAGCTACCATGTCCAAGATCTTTAGAATAAAGGAGACACTGGTGATAGGTCTAAAATTCAAAGGGTTGGAAGGGTCCAAACCTGACTTTTTCAGGAGGGGGGTGATCCACGATTCCTTCAGGGTTTTAGGGACTATTCCAGAAGAGAAGGAGGTATTTATTATGTGTGTTATAAGCGGCGCAAGGATGGTAATTGAGTTCTTTAAAGTGTCTGCAGTAAAGAGATCCCCTTTGTATGCTGTTGACTTCATGGAAAGGACCAAATCAATAACTTCTTCAACTTGGACTGGTTGAAAAGCAAAAAGCACACCGGGAGGCGGAGAGCGCAGGGGTGCGCAATTCATAGCCATCACAGGATGGGAAGTAACAGAGCACTGGGAAGAGAGAGTGGTGAGTTTGGAGTCTATGGCAGCTATGTGTTTATCTATTTTAGCAAATAGCGCTTCTTGTATAGATTCACACCATTCTTTAGAGGGGGCAGGTGAGATGGTTGGTGCTGGCGTTCCCTCTAATTCTCTAACAATTGCAAATAGTTCCCTGGCGTTTGACTGAGCAGAATCAATTCTGCTGTTGAAAGAGTCTGCTTTAGCTTTAAAGATGGCATTTTTATAGTCTCTGACTGCAGATTTATAGAGCTCTTTATTTTCAAGATTCGGCATACGCCTCCACACTACCTCCGCTCTTCTTTTTAGGTTGCGAGCGGCCAAGATTATATCAGAGAACCAGCTCTTCTCTTTTACTTCTGGCTTGAAGACTTTGAGTTTCTCGGGGGCAAGCTGATCAGCGACAAGATTAAGGCTTTTGCGAAAATTATGAACTAGTGACTCAATACAAGTTGAGTCAGCAATTGCTTGTAGATGAGGTTTCATGCAAGCCGAAAATTGTTCAGCCGGAATTTTGGTGACATTGCGGGAATGTTTGATGACCCTCTTGTAAGTTTTTTTAGCCAGGACTTTATGCAGGGCTGTAGAAAAAAGAATAAAGTAATGATCCGACCATGGACAGATAAGAGTCCTCACATCCTCCAAATCGATATTATAAGTTAGTAGCCAGTCCAAAGAGTTACCCAACTCATGGGTAGGACCAGTATGGTGTAAAAACAGGCCCAATGTTTGTAAGGAGTGAAGGAGAATAGAGCCTTCCTTATCTAAGAGGTTATCCGCCCAATAATTAAAGGCTCCCATGATGATTAACTTGGTCAAAGGTTTAATAAGGTCAGTGAGAAGGCCTAGAATTTGCTCTCTAAAAGTAGGAAGGTCAGGAGGAGGTCTGTACAAAATCACAAGGACTAGAGAAGTGTTAGGATCTAATAAAAACTTCAGAACAATATGTTCACAGTTATCAATGGGGGAAGAGATCACTTGACTTCAGTCTGTACAAGAAAAAAGCTAAATATCTGCTTCCATCATTAAAGATTTTGGCAAAAAAAATCTCAAGGCAATGCATTCCTTTTATTTTTAGTTTGTTGACGTTTTCTGCGCTTTAAGATAAGTAACAACTGTACAAATACCCTTTGACACAGCAAACAAATGGAGATTTCACATGTTTGTAAAGAAAAATTGAAAATTGACAGATTTACTAAAAATTCGATAATTTAACAAATCTTCACAAAAGAATGTTTATATAGGGGAAAGATTCTTATTCAGACTAAAACATGCTGTCTCATTTACCAAGAGGAACTTCTTCAGCTGTTCATGGTCTTTCCTGACTAGTATCTTCTCTCCTTATTTACTTCACACCCTCTGTGGTCCTCAGTGGGCGGGTTCTGCAGCAGAATCAGCCAGCTCAGCCACCAGTCAGAGGCACAGAAAGCTCGCGAGCGGACGTCTCCTTCATCGTTGGAGTAGCAGAGAGATGCTCGCCAAATATTTTATCTTCTTTTCAAATGGTAAAATTTGCATTTGAAACAATACCACTGTACAGATTAGAAATACTGTTGCATTTTTTAAAAATAATCCAAGCTGAAGCTAATGTAAAGATTTTAGTGTTTAGCCGTTGTCTGAACTAGTCAGAAATGTTCATTTTGCAGAACTGTCTACTTTGAGAGTCATTATAAAATACTGCATGTACAAATGAGAAGGCTTTATTGATGCTTTGAAGAGATTGATATTTTAGACTGTAAGATTCACTCACCATTTTCTTATTTACATTTGCAGTGCTTGGGGTCCTTCTGTACCTGCTTCCGAAGGAACCGCGCCTGTTCTTTGGCATCAATGAAACAGCCAAGATCTCTTGTTTATTGTCAGAGAACAATCGAGACGGTGGGCATAATGTGTGTTGGTATTGGAAGAGAAGAGAAGAGTCTCTCACATTTGTTAAAGACTGCAATAGTAACGACAGTGATTATAAATATAGTTGCGCAGCTGAAAGGCGCAGCGCAACCCTGGAAATCCGCAACGCGCAGCAGAATGACAGCGGAGTGTATTACTGCGCATATAGAGTCATCAATAAGCTGAATTTCCCCAATGGATCCACACTGATTGTGGGAGGTAAGAAACTGCAAAGAATTTGTGAGTATCATCATTTTGTGCTCTGTAAACAAAAAAAGCTCAGCAAGTTGAGCTCTCGTTTATTACATCTTGAAGACCTTGCTGGTTTCAATTCTATCAGGTCTGCTCAGACTTTCTTCTTTCAAAATTCGGTAAAATTAGTACCAACCCTAATCAACCCTAAAATGTAAATGTCTTAAATGAACCCTGTCATCACATTAACTACACAGGGCCAACGTATACAGCATTAAACACTGCCCATACTCTAGTTTTACGGTTCGTCAAAAGTTTTTCAACTGTTTTAGTTATAGGACTTTTAACACATTTTTAGGCACGGTTCCAGCTCGGACCCAGAGTGCCACAAGGGGAAATTCCCATAGACTTTACTGTCATCTAGTGGTAAAACTAGGAATAAAGCCCAAAAGCCCATATTAAATGCACAAGAACCCAAAAATGACATTATTAATATATAGGCAATTTATAATGCTCTGTATATAGAACCGTATTAGTTAATGTGACGGCATCTCTTTAAGTTATGTTATGTTATGTTATGTTAACAGGTATTTGTATAGCCCCCATTGACGACTACTGTAGCTTTACGGGGCTGTCCAAACGCCCTGGAAGTGTGTAGGTTAAATTAGCCGGTTGTGTGAGTGGGTTGGATTGTTGTGTCTGTTGTGGTTGATAGGTCCTGGTTTCTATGTTGATGTACTGTGTTAAGTGCTATTTAAATAATAGCACACACTCATTCCTTTAAGTAAAGTAACATAAAACAGAAACATCAACAAAAGAAATACATTAAATCCAGTAACGTATATGAAGCACAGAAGATGGGGTGTCTGTTTTAAGGGAGCTGCGATACCACCACCAGACAAAGAGCGTGCTATTTGTTATTTTCAAACATACTACAAAACTTCAGAAATAACTATGACATGATTCCAATGTTTCTATGTTTATTCATTTGGCCTCTTAGTAGGTATTTTGAAAGGCAAACCAATTAGAATGTGGGGTACGTAACCACCACAGCCCAATTAATTAATTAATTAATTAATTCATTCATTCATTCATTTATTTGCGTCTTTTCTTTAGCGCTGGTATGTTGCCTGTGCCAACACTCATACCCAAATTTATGTGATAAGACAGTTTGTGACACAGTGCTAGAAATATGCAAATATGCTTTCAATGAAACAAGAGAAAGAGGAAAACAGAACAAATAAGCCATGAAAAAGATTAGTCTTATCAATGATTCCAATCGTTTGATCGAGTCTGTCAAAAGGGTGACGACCAATCCAAAAACAACAGTGACTCTTGGGAACGTCTAAACAATGTGAACACCTGAACTGAGATTTAATAAATTGTACAGATATGAACTGTTACATCAAACCAGCATTAAGGAGACAGTTGTCTCCATCATTTTTCTTTTTTCTTTAAGTGTTCTTAGTTTCGTAAATGCATCTACCATTATTATTTTAATTTTTGAAGTTCTCTAATTGCACTGCTTTTTAATGCTTTTTTTTCTTTCCCTGGTGAGACTGACTGTTTACACAATCCCCTGTGGAGGGTGATACATCGCAATACATTTTTTCTCTGTGCTCTGCAGAGGAAAAAAGTATTACAATCTAACATCCCCGCAGGGATTCTGTAAACAGTCAGTCACACCACGAAATGGCTGCATCCAGGGAAGAAAATCAAACATTGAAACACAGTGTAATTAGATGACTTGAAATTTTAAAACAAGAGGAATTGCCTTCTGCCAACTTAGAACACTTGAATGAAATAATAAAAATGGTGCCGTGAACTGTCCCTTTAAAATCATGGAGTCAACATAGATTTTCCCTTCTTCGTCGAAGATCTGCTTATTTAAGTAATCGAATATCCATAGAGAAAATAGCGCATAGATTCCCCTTGATCACGTAACGCGGGTAAGCGTCCTATGAGCCCAGTGCCGTTTCAGAAAACATATTCTTTTCACAACTCTTATGAGTTTAGCCTACAAGTTTGCACACAATTCTTGTGCTCGAAATGCTAAGGAGCTGATTCTGAGTTTTGCAGACTGAAATAAATGCAGAGTTTACTCATTTTTTCCCATTGAAAACAATGAGAAAAAATGAGTAAACTCTGCGTTTTTTTCAGTCCGCAAAACCCATAGTCAGGCCCTAAACCAATAATGTGACGGCACATGCATTTTGAATTTGTTAAAGTTCTTTTAATGTGTGGGAATTGCAAATATAACATATTGCCTATAGTTGATGGGGCACGCTTGTATTGAGTATATGTGTCTTTGCATTGCTCTGAGACATTCATTTGACAATGGATGTCTTCATTAACCTGTGGTTCTTTTTATTGCATGAAACGTGGCCTAGCGGCCTCATCCGAGCACTTTATACAGTAATAGTAACTCAGAGAGTGACCATTCTTACCATTCTTAAGTGAGATAGATAGCACCTATGGAAATCTTGACAGTAATGGTGATGAGCACATCAAATGCCTCTGAAACACTTTATATATTGCACCCTCACTAATATTTCCTATCAGTCAAATATTTCACAAACGGAACATTTTTCAAAAATTGTGAAGTTGTTGATAGTGCTCACATGTATTTTGGGATTGAACCCCAGCATTTGGGAGTTGACCAAGACTCTAAAAATGTTGTATGTTGTAGTTTTGATTTTGCAAACATCAGGGTTGCTGAGAGTAAAAAGTTCTGTTTAGAGCACTGAAAATCACCCTGCAAAGGCCTGGTGTTTTTTTAGTAGGTGTAGAACGAATACTTTCTAAGGAACAAATAAAACTGATTGCCCAAGTTAACACTGGAAAATAAAAGCTTTCCAATCATTAAGAACATAAACAATACTTGTCAGTGCTATTTGCTAGGAGGTGGAGTTAATATTTCAATAAACCCTGGTGTTAAGGCTGTAAGGCCTCCAGTTTTCACCATTCTCCAATACAAGCTTTTTACTGCAGTTGCTGAGACAGCAGCCACAAAGACAGTGTTTATGGCAGGGAGGGATTTTTTTAAGGTAACAGTTTTCAATATGCAGCCTGATTTGAAAAACAATATTTGTATCCAATGAAAGGCAGTGATGGAGGTGCCAGCAGAATATCAGAATTATATTAAATGCCTTTGCCCTGGCAGCAGCCATCCTTATAGGAAAGCACCAGAGGTTTGATGGAAAGTCTAAAATTCAAGTCAAGAAGAACTAGTTTTTTTCTCAAGTATATGAATTGATGGTTTTGATATATAATCCTGTAAAGAAAGATGCACATGTACAGGAAATCCCAAGGGCTGGAGACAACACTGTAGGCGGGATAACAACTTAACAACTACGGCTAAAGCGGGCAACTGGGAATGTAATTGTAGAGATAAATGGACTTGGAAAAATCTGAGAAACCTCAATACTATTTGAACTGAGTTTTAAAATACTGAAAACAACCAGGTGTCAGCACACTGTCACCCCAGGGCTTACACGATTTACAAAAAATAAATAATGCTAAAGTGAGGGGTGTCGCCTTATGCTTTATCACTGCTGTTTTGCAAAATGTGTTTTTTAATATTCGTTTAAATTTATCGACCTTATTTAAGCATTTCAAAATACATTTACACAGTAAGAAAAAACTGTCAGATTGGACAGACGGTTGTGAAATACATCTGCTGGGTAGGTAATACAGCTTTACAGCACAGTTCAAGAGATAGTGAGATCCCCACAAGGAGCATAGATCTGCTCAGAAACAGTTCGCCAACGTCACAGAATTTATTTTGACCAAACACATATACTAGAATGCAACAAAAAAATGTATCTTGTATGGCACAGTCATCTTTTGGATAGAAAAAAAAAACCAGCAGAAATGATCGACCTCTGGTAACCATGAAAAGCCGCGCATCATGGGGCTACAGGCGTGTACAGAGCCAATGGACGATGATGAGGCTTAATCACAATCATGTGGGTAGACTCTAATTTTTTCCCAGATATCCCTCAGACGTTATGATGCTTTTCTTTTGGCCAGCATGGTATTCTCAGTATCATGCAGCAAGTCAAAAAGGCTTGCTAAGATGCCAGAGAGGGAGGGCGGGATTCCATTCAGTGAATCACCACTTCAGACTTGGCAATCGTAGCAACCAAAGCCAAGGAACGCGTGTCTAAAAGTCAGAGTTTGGTGAACGCCATAAAAAAATACCAAAGTAGAAGTTAAAGTGATCTCCACATCAAGAATCAGTGCAATCTCCCTCCAAACTTGAGACCAGAAGTCTAGTATTCCCAAAATATATTTCTTTTATTAGCATGAATCAATTTGACTAAAGTCCATCACTCTTTGTTTATGCTTTGCAGACAGAAGACAAGGTATCTAGGATCTTGGATCCTCCTAGGCATTCCTTCCTGTAAAAACAACATGCTGCTCCTCTGCTTGTTGAGCTGTTACTAGTCACAGAATATGCATGAACTTTTTGAAAAAATATGCCCGCATGGGTTTTGGAAGAATTTCTCTTTACTCTGACCTGTTGAGACTGGAAGGTGGAGTAAGAAATGCATGTCCTCTGGCCCGCGGCTACCTTCAGTTATTTAGTGGCATCAAAGTATGTAGAGTAATGCCAATTTAAGCTACAAATTCGATGAAAATACATTTTGACCAAAATGCATTTCGACTAACGGGCCCATTTTCGACCATTCATAGACGGTCTGGGTGCAGCGTTTTCATTCATCGCTGCGCCCAGACCATCTACGAATGTTTTTTTAATTTTGGAGCATTCGCTCCGCTATGCTCACGGGCAACAGCTTTAGCTGTCGCCCGTGAGCG
>JAUBNU010265297.1:0-12061 GCA_032353855.1 Desmognathus kanawha | reverse complement strand
ATCTCCCATGAATCGTTCAGGAAGTGGTAATTTATACACCTGGTCTTTCCTCATTTTCTGTGAAGCAAACATGTTTGATCCAGGGCTAAGCTCGGGCATGTCATATTCTGAGTCAGAATCACTTTCTCTGACTCTCTCAGTTTTACTCACTATTGGTGTTTTTTCAAGCATAGAGCGTTTAATTTCTCTAACCTGGTCCCCTAACTGCTTGCTTTCCAACTTGGTGTCTGCTAACTCCTGGCGCATCTCTCCCATAGCCAAAGTTAGCTTGCTAATCATGTCTTTTAGTTCATCCATGTTCAAAGTATTATCTATTCTAGTTCAGTTAGGAATAATCGCTTAGGAATCTATTGGGTGGTTGGCTTGCGCAAACTGTGACAAACGGCTATGCAACTTAAGCAGTCAACAAAAGTTCATTGCAGTTTGGCAATCATTTAAAAGGTTAATTGGCACCAGACTACTCGTGTTTTTTTTTTTTTTTTAAATATCTTTATTAGAGGGGGGCAAATACAGAAAAACCGATAGATAAATGTAACCAAGATATAGCATACATTAAAACATAGAGCAAACATTCATGGTAGGTTTGGTCTATACAGCCTTCGTAAATACATAAAGAGCTTGGAATATCTCATTCCATTTGCAGCAGAGGAGACCACCATGCGTTTAGTTTACGCCAATTGCATCGACGAGTCAGCACAGTTTTTTCAATTTCAAAAAGACATAAAACCTCTGCCCACCATTGATTGACACTGGGTGGGTTAGAGTCCCTCCACGCCCGAGCAATCAACACACGAGCAACTGTTAACATTTTAAAGACAGGAATAGGAATCTCTTGCAGCAGGTCCTGGCCGAATATAATAGAGATTAGACTAATATCAGTCAGTTCTGGTACTAAAGCATATATGCGCTGACATACAGAGAACCAATAGTCAGTAAGCTTATCACAATTAAAAAACATATGCAATAGGTCGGCGTCAGGAAGATGGCATCTGGGGCAGGAAGCGTTACAGCCGGTATACCAGCGGTTCAATTTTTGTGGCGTATAGTACAGTCGGAACATCAACATGAAATGCTGATATTTCCAACGAGCAGATAGAAAGAGCTGTTGTGCTTTATATAGGCATTGTGTAACCAAAGTTTCAGTTACCTCTACCTGCAACAGATGTGACCATCCCTCAGCCACCTGGGGAAGATCAGTAGGAAGGGCATCGATAAGAGAGTTATAGTAGCTCGTAATAGCCCCTTTTCCAGTACGGTGCCTTTGCATTACATCAAGTCCATGCGAGGGAATGGGGGAAAGTACTATTCGCAATTTATAAATTACAGTCCTGATCTGTAGGTATTTAAAAAATGTAGCTCTAGAAAGCTGATATCGAGCACACAGGTCCTCGAATGTGTTGAGGCTAAAAGTCTCGTGCTCCTCCTCAGTGAATAATTGCCCTAGATGTGATATACCAGCCTCTAGCCAATTTTGAGCAATACGATCAAATATTCCATCCTGAAAATCAGGATTCTGCCAGAGAGGGGTAAAAAGATGCCATTTGGGGATACTTAGAAAGGTCAATATACGTTTCCAGTTGCTAGCATAGATTCGAAGTGCCTTTAGCCGCACCTTCTTAAAAAATTTAGGATTATCAAATCCAAATGAATTCCCTACAGAGGAGATATTTTTAAGAAGTATTATATGGGAGCATCTGCAGGGCTGGATGCCGAGAAGCTGTTTAATACGGTCGGTCAGAGCTGCCCAGTTGTAAAGTTCGAAATGTGGGAGCGACAGACCGCCCTGTATCCAGGATTTAGCTAGCTTCAGCCTGCTACGTCTAGGAGTCCCTTTATGCCAAATGAATGCGGAACAAAGCTGATCTAATTTGCGTATGTCCCTACGTAGAAATAAGAACGGGATAGCTCGAAACAAATACAAAAATTTGGGCAAAATAGTCATTTTGATGGAATTAACACGGGAGATGATAGATATAGGTAGATCCATCCAGCGTGTCAGTAATGTTTGTGTTTCTTTAAATAATCTGAGAAAGTTAGAAGCAGCAATTTGCTGGGGGTTCTTTTTAAGTGTAATGCCCAAATACACAGTTTCCTCAACTACAGGCCCAATATATGAAGGACAGTTCCAAACCATCATTTGTGATTTAAGAGAGTTAATTTTATACCCTGAAACTTGTCCAAATGAATTGCAGTACATACAGACAGCGGTAAAAGTAGCTTCCGGATCAACGGAAATAACAACCAGATCGTCAGCATATAATGCAACTTTAACATAAGTGTTGGCAGCAGGCTGAACAGGAGTAATAGAAGGGGTAAGCCTAAGTCGGATTGCCAATGGTTCAGCATATAATGCGTATAGTAGTGGTGACAAAGGGCACCCTTGTCGGGTGCCACGTTGTATAAAAAATGAATCTCCAACACTACCATTAATAATCAGCCGAGCTTTAGGCGTAGAATAGAGCGCTTGGATAGCTTTGATCATACTGCCGGGTACTCCCATACGATCTAGTGTGTGCCAAAGAAATTGCCAGGAAACCCGGTCAAACGCCTTCTCAGCGTCGACAAACATAAGTGCTAACTTTTCCTTATACGCAACCGCCCAATCGATCAATGTGAAAATCATATTAGTATGAGAGGAGCAGTCCCGGCCGGGAATAAATCCATGCTGGTCCTGGGGGACTACCTCCGTAAGATGTGGAGCCATTCGCACAGCAAACAGCTTTGCGTATAATTTAGCGTCAGCGTTCAAAAGGCTGATCGGTCTATATGATGCGCAGAGGCGAGGATCTTTAGCTTTTTTGGGAAAAACCACTATAAGAGAGCGAGACCAAGACTCTGGTGCTGTTTCTGTGCCACTAAATATCTGATTAAACAGATCCAGAAGAAATCCATGTAATGCTGGATATAACATTGTGTATAGCTCTATAGGGAGCCCATCATCGCCACATGCCTTCCCACTGGGAAGTGCTTTAAGTGCAAAACTAAGTTCTGTAAGCGTAAATGGTAACCCAAATAACTGTTGTGTCGTTGGATGGAATTTGGCAATCGGCATTTCATCGAGATATTGCATAATTTTAGCAGAGTCATTGAGGTCCGGCTCTGCTGTATAAAGTTTTATGTAGAATTGCCGGAATTTCTCAGCAATCTCTGATGTGTCATATAAGATCCTACCAGAATCATCTTGTATAGCAGTAATATTGGCCTGTCCCTTTTTTTCCCTGATCTGTGCCGCTAAAAATTTGCCAGTAGTATCCCCTTTATCCAAAATTATCACCTTAGCTTGCTGCGCTCTACGTCTAGCTTCCTCAGTATGAAAAGCACTCAGTCGGGACCTTGCTACCACAAGCTCATCAAAAGAGACAGTACCAGCTATATGACGAAGTTGCGCTACTGATAGAGCTTGTGTAATTTCAGAGTATTTAATTTGTTTCTTTTTTTTAAGCATAATCATAAAAGAAGTAATCCATGCCCGAAGGGAAGCTTTAAGAGCATCCCAAACTACCGCTGGTCTAGTTGATCCCACATTATCTTCCAAAAATTTGGCTACATTATCTAACATTTGGCTACAGAATTCAGTATCCTGGAGTAATGTGGGGTCAAACCAGAACCGGTGAGGGAAAGCCCTGGGTGGTACGGTCTTATTAAGTATATCCAAACTCAAGGGGGCATGGTCGGAAATAACAATCCCAAGATATGTAGCCTTGGTTAGAGTAGCCATACTATTGGAGACCAGGGCATAGTCTATTCGCGCATAGTTCTGGTGAGCTGCAGAGTAGTAAGAATAGGAGCGGTCATTTGGGTGAGTCTCACGCCAGATGTCTACCAGTTGGAAAGTTTGCATCAGCTTTGTTATAGCCTCCCAGGTTTTAGGCTTGGATTGCACTAGACTAGCTATAGACCGATCAAGAGTAGGAGATAAAGTGCAGTTGAAGTCGCCACAAATAATAAGTGAGCCATGCCAGCTGGCTAAAGCATGAAGCAGCTCAATCCATATCTTGGGATGGTCAAAATTTGGAGCATAGACAGATACAATTACAAATTGCATACCCTCAAACTTGATACATGCCATAGCCCATCTACCCATAACATCAGTTTTAGACCATAGCACTTGAGCTTTAGAGGAAGTGTTGACAATAGCCACCCCAGCTGACAAGCCACATGGGCTAGATGAAACAGAGAATATTTTCCCAAAACGAGTCAGTTTTTTAGTATGTGCAGAAATCAAATGGGTTTCTTGAAGACACCATAGATCAGAGTGGTTAAAACGCATATAACTATCAACTTGACCCATCTTAGAGAAGCTGTTAAGACCATTTACATTCCAAGATTTAATATGTACTGCCATCAACAATTGCAGGTAAAGAACAAGATTTAAGCATGCAATGTATTGCCCACCTCTGTTTTTTAGAATTTTCTCCCTTTCCCGGCAGAGCTCCGGAGGAAGCCGAAGCTCTGCAAGGGCCCAGGAACCCGCCGGCCCCCCCGGCGGGGTCCCCCAGAGCCATTACCCCAAACACCTCCAAGGGAGGGCGGGCAAGTGCAGACCCCCCCCCCCCAACCCCTCAAGCCCCTGCAACCTTCATAACAAAGAAAGTGAAGAAGCCCCGTTATCTGAACTAGTAAAGAGGAAGTACACCTAGTTTACTAACACCTATATAACACATAAAGCAGTAGCATCAAATACCCTAGCGTGCAAAGGGAAGCAAAGAGATTACTTATAGAAAATATGAGGGTAAGCAATAATGACTACAAGAAGGACACATTAATCATCCAGTATCCGATGAAGGTACATTTTTGGAAGAAGTTATAAGTTGCAAGATTCTTTCAACCTCAGAGACCAGATGCAAAATCCAGCTTTGCCCTTTCCAAGCAACCTTGAGAGCGATAGAAGGTAGATAGGAAGCCTCAGCCCCCAGGTCCTTGAATTTAGGAAGGAAACCCTTCATCTCCCAGCGACGTTGCGAAGTCATAGGGCTCTCATCCATCAAGACAAAAAAAGAGTAGGAATCCGCGGCTATTGTATACTTTTCTCTTGCTTTGGTCAGAATAAAATCTCTTATACGAAATGTAAGAAAGTTGACAACAATATGGCGTGGAGACTCCCTTTTTGGATTGCGATTGCGGGGGACGCGGTGGGCCCGCTGCATGTCCATTTTCAACACTTCCTCTGTGTAGTCTTGAGTAATGTACTTACGAATCAGACCTATAAGGAAGAGTCTAAGATCCGTGTCTGGGCCCTCTGAGCCCTCAGGAATCCCCATGAAGCGCAGGTTGTTCCTACGAGAGAAGTTTTCCAACCGCTCAACTTTAAGCTGAAGCTGAGAATGAGATTCAGTATTAGAGGCAATTTTAGTTGTAGCGGTATCTACTGCTGTCACGAGCTCAGTAATTTGTGTTGAATGCACGTCAATTGCTTGGTGCGCTTGTGCGAGATCATGCTTGATTCCCTGGACCGCCTGCTGGATTTGGGTAAGCTGTGCAGTG
Organism: Desmognathus kanawha; assembly: GCA_032353855.1. NCBI lineage: Eukaryota > Metazoa > Chordata > Amphibia > Caudata > Plethodontidae > Desmognathus > Desmognathus kanawha. The sequence continues at coordinate 6,577 of JAUBNU010265297.1, read as the reverse complement.
GTCTCTTGGTGCACTGATGTAATCGCTCTCATGAGCTGTGAATGCATTTGAGAAATCATGTGAGGTACATCCAGCAGAGATGCTTCTCCTGCATTCGGGCCATCAGATGTAAATCCATCTTCAGAAGAAGCTGTTGTAGATGCTCCACGGGGCAGACACTCTGTTGTATCAAACGCTGCATTGGAGAAGCCACCCCCTGTGCTCACAACCGGAGAGCCCGCAGCAGATATATCCACAGCCACGGTATCCACCACAGGATCTATCCCTCCCGGAGCAGGTTCTAAAGCCAACTGAGCCACAACATTTTCCAAGAGCACCGACGCTCCCTCTACTGGCGGCCCGACACCACCACACCCCAAGCCCGCCGGCCCTGCCGGAGGGGCCGAGGGAAGGGCAGAGGAAGCAGCCGAGTTCACAGCAGAGGCGTCGGCCATGGCCAGCTGATCGGCCCGACCACCAGACAGAATCAGTGCCGCTCCCGATGAATCACCAGGGGGGGAGAGCGGAGCAGCCAGACCCGGAGCAGCTGTAGGAACCAGCGGAGAGGAAGAGGGCAGCGCCCAAACGCGCCAAAAGTCGGGTAAGCTCCCTCGTTTTTTTTTGACAGATTTCTGTAGGGAGGGCCCAGAAGAGCAGAGATTAGTCACTGATGCAGATAGTTGAAGGAGAGGCACAGGCCGAGACCGGGCTTCCCAAAAGCGAATTTTCTCTCGTGAGAGTGATTGAACTGGAGGATATGTTAAATCAGAGTCTGAGCCGCGAGTTACAGATGTCGGCGAAGAACCGGCTTCGGCTCCGGCGCAGTCCGGGGCGGCTGGTTCTGTGTCTGTCCCAAGCTGAGGTTGTAACCGAGATAGCATACGATGGGCTCTTTTGGCCTTTTTTCCCCCCGTTATAGCCACATCCTCGCCTTTCCCCCGTAGTTTGTTCCTCGAGCGGAGATTATGCTGTTTACTCATTCCAAACAGGGAGCGCCGTTCAATTATGGACAGCAGTGGGAGCAAGCGTCGGGCCTCCAGGAGAGCACAGGGCGGCATGCCAAAGGAGAAAGGAGGGGGCTTCTTCACAGTTTTTCTTCTGAGCAAGCTCACGCCATTACTGGGAGTAGAGGGAGAGGGGGGGGAGAGACGCTATGGTCAGCCAAGTGCGGCGGCCATCTTGCCGACTACTCGTGTTAATTGCGAATGACTTTATGTGTGCAAGCCCTGAGCTACAGCAAGTTCAATACAATCAGGTGCAATTGAAAGCTGATCTGTAACCAAAGGGTATTGTAATTAATTAGTCCTCATTCCCTATGACTGACAATGTATAATGTAACTGATGTCACACTCTAAATGACATTGGATGACATTCACCTTGCTATAGGGCAACCTGGGCTGAAGTATGATGGATGTTGCTAGTGGTCTTTGAACAGGTAAGCAAAATTCTACTGTACATTTACTCTGTGTATTGTGAGGAATAGTGGAAATTAATTAGAATAAATGTGTCCAAATACTGTAATAGTCATTAAACACATTAAAAATAATTAAATAAATAAATGTGTCTTACTGGCAACATTATAATCCTCGCCTACCACGTCAGCCATAAGCAGTAAAATATGACATATGAATTGTATGGGGGATAAATGTTAAGAATTTCAAGAATGCTGGGGTGTGAAAGGTTAATTTTTTCTCATATAATTAAGGGCTCGGTAATCACAATTCAACACAAGACAAGAACATTCATATTTACAATCCCACAGCTCAGCTGATCCACTTGCCGTCTTTATGCAGTGATCAGTGAAGTGTAAAACCACAGTCGCAGACACAAACACTTCAGTCTGGGAGAGCGGTTGCTATGGAGACCCAGCTGAGAGGGTTTTCACACGAGGCTACAGCCTGGAGAGCGGGGAGGCGGGACTGACACTCGATACAAACAGAGAGGGCTTTTCCATGCGGCATTTGAAGTAAGGTAATTGCTGCCAGTCACCCGGAATTCAGACGAGAAAACAAACAGGGTTAGTAATTCCAGCAGTGTGTGTGAGGGGAGAAAGGAAGGACGGTGCTGCAAGCCGATAAGATCTGTTGCGCAAGCACTGGCCCACACTCTGTGTTCTATTTATAAAGCCTCTGGCTGGCGTGACCTGTGGATGAGGTCACTGCCAGCTCGAGACATTGAACATGCGCACAAGGTCTCCATTTGGACTGATCCATCCACCAACAGAGGGGCAACTTGCCGGGAAAGGAGGCAGGGGCAGAAATGGATTTGTCTGACAGACTTGCAGAAAGCTTTTGTGGTTTTCTGCTTTATGGGTCTCGAAGTGATTGGTGAAAGTGTTTCAGTTAATGTTGATTTCATGGTTCTTGTAATACCTGCCTGATAATCTGTTAACTGATTCATGACACTATCTTCCCCCCAAGCTCCTCCTACCAAGACTTTCTTTTTGTTTTCATACTCTTTGATGAGTCTAGGGGCATGTATATTCTCACTGTACTGCCAAGAGTTTTCTTCCGGACCATATCCTTTCCACGCTAGCAAGTATTGAGTTCTACCCTTCAATCTTCTCTTGTCCATTATTTTCTTGATTTCAAATTCCTGGTGACCTTGAACCAGTATGGGCGGTGGTTTCCTTTCTGATCTGAAATGGGGGGAAACCTTTTTGATCAAGGAAACATGAAAAACCGGGTGGACCTTCCAATGTTTTGGTAGTTGTAGTTCCACGTTTACTGGACTGACAATTCTCTTGACTTCGAATGGTCCCACAAAGCGGGGTTTAAACTTGGGATGACAATTTTTTAAAGTCAAATTCTTAGTTGAAAGCCAAACTTGTTCTTTTTCTTGATATTTGTTAGACGGTGATCTCTTTGCATCTGCTTTTTTCTTGTAACTCAGTTTGCTTTTCTGTAATTTCTCTTTAATTAAATTTTGAATTTGAGAAAGTTGTTGAGCTCGATCTTTAGCTGCTGGAACTTCTTCCAACTCGACAGTTGATTGCCATTGAGGTAACATACGTGGATGAAATCCTTGAGAACTGAAAAAAGGAGAACAGCCGATTGATGCATTTTGCAAATTATTTATTGCAAATTCTGCCAGTGGTAACCAAGTGGACCATTCTTCAGGTTTTTCACTTAAGTAGCAGCGAAGATATTGTTCAGTTGTCTGATTCATGCGTTCAGTTTGACCATCTGTTTCTGGATGAAAGGCGGTAGACAGTCCAGCTTCAATTTTCCAAAATCTCAGAAGTTCCTTCCAGAATCGAGCAATAAATTGTGGTCCTCTATCCGAAATGATTTTAACTGGTAGACCATGCATTCGATATATTTCACGGATGAATATATCCACCAGGTCTTTTGCAGTTGGTAGTTTTTTCAAGGCAATTAAATGTGTTAATTTAGTAAATGTGTCCACAACTACCATCAACACCGTATTCCCATTGGAAATGGGCAAGTCTGAAACAAAGTCCATCGAGATAACTTGCCAAGGCTGAGCAACCACTTCAAGGGGTTGGAGCAATCCAGATGGTCAAATTTTCGCAGATTTATTTCTCGCACAAGTTTCACATCCTTGGACATAAGAGATAACTTCCTGTCTCCATTTCGGCCACCAAAACCATCGTTGAATTAATTCCAAAGTACGCGATTCACCCGGATGTCCGGCACAGCGATTATCATGACACCAATCCAATATTGCATTCCTTAATGATATTGGAATGTACAGTTTATCCTGCATGTATAAACATTCATCTTTCTCTGTTATCAAGCCTTCTTTGCAGATCTTCCTTCTCTTTAGATCACTTTGGGTTTCTTTTTTCAGCTGTTCAGGAAAATGAGTCAGAATAATAGCTCCCACAGGTTCCAAAATTTTCCTTTCCTCAATTGGTGAGCAGGATTCAAATCCGATTAGGGAAAGGGCATCCGCCTTGTTTCTTTTCCCCGCTCCGTACTCCAAATGAAATCTGAATTTAGAGAAAAATAATGCCCATCGTGCATGTCTGGCATTATAGCATTTAGCATTTTGAAGGAAGGTTAAATTCTTGTGATCGGTTATAATTCTTATGACGTGTTTTGCTCCTTGTAAATAATGCCTCCAAAATTTCATGGCGAGTAATTCTTTCTCATAAATTGTGTAATTGACTTCAGCCTGATTTAACTTTCGGGAGAAGTAAGCAATGGGTTTGAGATCCTGGTTTATATCTTCTTGAGAAAGAATTGCGCCCAGAGCAAAATCCGAAGCATCTGTTTCAAGCACAAATTGCTTTTCTTGATCGGGTTGCTGCAGGATTGGCGCTTGACAGAATAATTCTTTTAGTTTCACAAATGCCTGTTGAGCGTTTTCATTCCAAAAGAATTTTGTCTTTTTCTTAGTCAGATTGGTAATTGGTGTTATGACACCAGAGAAATTTGGTATAAAGCGACGATAAAAGTTTGCAAATCCAACAAATTTTTGCACCTCCTTGACACTATTTGGCGAGGGCCAATCTTGTACAGCTTGGATTTTCTTTGGATCCATTGTTATTTGACTTGGAGACAGAATATAGCCCAAGTATTCAACCTGTTGGCTTTTGAAAATACACTTCTCTAATTTTGCATAGAGTTTATTTTCTCGCAATCGTTGTAAAACAATTCGGACGTGTTTCTTATGATCCTCTAAGTTCTTAGAATGCACCAAAATATCATCGAGGTACAGGACAAGGAATTGGCCATTCAGATCCTGAAAGATATCGTTGATGAAATGTTGAAACACAGCTGGCGCATTAGTCAACCCGAAAGGCATTACTTTGTACTCATAATGTCCATACTTGCATTTAAATGCAGTCTTCCATTCATCGTTAGTCTTTATTCGAATTAAATTATAGGCTCCACGTAGATCAATTTTTGTAAACCAGTTTGAATTTTGGACTTGGTCAATTAGATCTGCTATTAAGGGTATTGGATATCTATCCTTTATTGTTATCTTGTTCAATTCTACATAGTCGATGCAAGGTCGCAGAGAACCATCTTTTTTCTCTACAAAAAAGATTGGCGCCCCTGCTGGAGACTGCGAAGGTTGAATGAATCCTTTTTTGAGGTTCTCTTCTATATATTCTTTCAGCACCTTATCTTCAGAGGGGCTCAAAGAGTAGATTTTCCCATGAGGAATGACTGAATTTGGAATGAGATTAATAGCACAATCATAATGTCGATGTGGTGGCAAAGCTTCAGCTTCAGTTGGACTAAAAACATCCTGGAAATCTGAAAACTCTGCGGGAATTAACTTTGGTATTTGACTCGACATATTCTCTAGATTAGCAATGGTTATGTCATCAGACCTTGGACACTTACATCGAGTAAAGTGCACTGTTTTCTGTTTCCAATCAATCTCTGGATTATGTGCGCTTAACCAAGACTGCCCCAGAATTAATGGAAATTGTGGAGATTTGATTACATCAAATATTAGTTGTTCTTGATGATTCAAAATTCTTAACTGTATTAATTGGGTAGTTTGTGTGATAGGTCCACTTACTAGCAGAGAGCCATCAATTGAACTTACGTTCTCTGGGACTTCTTTTTCCCTTAAAGGAAGTTTCATTTGTCTAGCAAAGTCTAGATCAACATAATTCCCAGGGGCACCACAGTCTAGTAAGATAGTTACTGGTTTGTCTTGTTTTCCAAAGTTTATTGTTGCTTCAATTAAAAAATGAGTTTGAATTAATGGATCATCCAATTTATTTATAGGGAGTGAACTGTTAATTGTGATTGATTTGCCCGGAAGAACACTCCCTTTCACTTCCGAGCTTCTAAGTTTCCCGTCCTTCTCTTTCCCAAAGGACAGTCACGGGTAGTATGGCCAGCTTGACCGCAATACATGCAAAGGTTGTTCTCTTGTCGCCGTTTTCGCTCCTCAATGGACAAAGGACCTCGGAACTTGGATTCATGGATAGGTTCCTTGGATTCAGGTTTCCCTTCCAGAGTCTGGAATTTCTTCTCTGTTCCTGCTCCAAATGAGTTTGTGTTTAAATTGCGAGAATGGAAGTAAGTAGTTTTTCTGATTTCAGGGAATCTTCATTCAGCTTTGCGTTCATTCAAGCGTTGGTCCAGGCGAAGAACAGTTTCGATTAATTCTTCAATATCTTTAGGAAAGGGATACACTTGGACCAAGGCATCCTTCAGCTCATCCCGTAATCCGTTTTGAAAGATTGTAGCTTGAGCTTCGTCAGACCACCGAAGTTCCACTGCGAGTTGCTGAAAGTGAGAGACATATGCCCCTAGATCTCTATTGCCTTGTCTTAGATTTAAAAATTCTAAATTTTTTGTATGCTGTGCAAATCTCCTATCAAACATCCTTTTAAAGGCTTCTAGAAATCGGTCATAATCTTTTACAAGTATGTCGTTGCTGTCTAAGAAAGGGGTCACCCATTCCAATGCACCTCCTCCAAGGTTAGCGATAATAAACATTATCTTTGTTTCATCTGTGTCAAAGTAATAAGGTCTAGATTTAAAATGAATTTGACATTGAGTCAAAAATGTGCGAAAGAATTTGAAATCTCCCATGAATCGTTCAGGAAGTGGTAATTTATACACCTGGTCTTTCCTCATTTTCTGTGAAGCAAACATGTTTG
>JAUBNU010254235.1:0-12425 GCA_032353855.1 Desmognathus kanawha | reverse complement strand
TAGCTTGGGACATAATGTCCCAGTTCTCTACGTAGAACCGATGTTTCTTGGTGGTGAGAAGTGCCTTGTATTGGCGTTTAGCACTGGTTACTTCAGACGTTGGCCTACCAGGGTTCCTTCTTGCACAAGCAATCAGTTTGCGCAGTGCCCTTTTCTCTTTCAGACAATCAGAGTCAAACCAGTGCCTTGAGCATTTTTTGCTGATGAATGAGGGGGTTGAGGAAAATACAGTATTCAGATCATTTATCAGCCAGCTATAGAACAAAGAGAGATTTCTACCCGTATTAGCAACAATATAAAGCATCGACTCCAGCCAACTGGCAAGTACCTGCTCGGGAATCCTACTCATATTGATTTTACAATGGTTGCTAATGACCACATCGCAGGAGTGGTCCTGACGTTTCCCTTTTGAGAGTGCCAAGACGATATCGGCACACAAGAGAGAATGGTCGCTTGCAGTGGTTACAATACATTTCAGATTTTTAACCAATGGCCAAAACTGTTTACCAATGAATATGTAGTCAATAATACTCTCGGATAAACCTCTGCGAAAGGTATTACATGCAGGGATATCACCACTCATACGACCATTTAGTGGATAAAGACAGTGTTCGTACAGTAGGTTTAGCAATTTTTTAGACTTCACACCCAAGCGCTTCCTCGAGATTGAATGAGATAATACTAATTCAGGAAAAATATCGGCAAAAGCCAAATCATCAGGGGTAAGCCCACAGTCGAGCAGCCACATATTGAAGTCCCCAGCTAACAGAACACAGCAATTCGGATTTGAAAGCAACATAGACTCCAAAGCCTTAATCATAGTGTCCAACAAATTATTATCTTTATTAAGCAACTGGGGATTCAAATAAACATTTACTAAAATCAACTGAATGTGTGCTGAGACTTTAAGTTTGATTGCTAACATAAAATCCGTGTTAATGCATGTTTCAACATAATCCCATTACTCAAGGACTAGAGGGGGATAGCATAAAAATGAGCTTAATACTATCTAATTACAATTTAATAAAGGGTGTTTTATCAGATCTAAACAACCCCTTCCTGGTTGTATCTGCACTAAATCTTTAGCAAGACTATAACTTCCAGGTCAATAATAGACTTTAGCAAAACTATGGCTTCCAATTCAAGGTAATAAGTGCCGTTAGTAATCCAGCTTTTACAGAATCTTAATGCAGTAAATCGGGTCACACTAGAACCGATGGTACAATATATATTACTATCAGATAGAAACGAACATACCAAATGATCAAATAGCGTATAAAAATAGGCAAATATAGTCTCAAAGCATGTACAATATGGACCTAGAGAGGAACAACACTAAGGTAGAACATCGCAATAAGGCAACGTTATTAATGTAAATTTCAGAGATAGCTAATCAGGGCAAATATAATAGCAGGTTTCAATATGTTCAATATATGGAGCTGAACACCGATCTAGTTCTTAATAAAATATAACCATTAATAGGAATGGATTAAGATTAAACTACAAGAATACTATATATCCAGTGTCACAGATAAAAGAATAAAAACAATATGAGGGAAACGCATCAAATAGCCAAATATGCACAGCACAGTCTCATAGCTCTCAGACGAGCAGACGAGCGTCTATAGTACACTTACTGCACTTAACACATTTACGCGATGCTTCCTCGCGCTGCTCGGAGAGCTAGGTGACTGGATTTAAGCACCTAGCGCGGGACCCGATTGGTCGCCGCCCGGTCACGTGACAATCCACGTCACTTAGCCCTGGGGGAGTACGCTCAACCCCACGTCACCCACGGACCCTCGAATGACGTTAGCGCCCCGGGTGAGGAGGACCGGCAGGGGAGGTAGGCTCACTTGATCTTTAATTAAACCTTCAGTTTAAAAGTCAGTTTTTCTTTCCTTTCCCAGGATAGCAGCAAAAACAGTGCAAAAGAGCAGAATGAGGTAGTTCAGGCAAGGTGCAAAAATAGATTAAAAAGCAATTTCAGTAGAGAAAATTCACATCAACATGCATGTAAGGCAGTTTGGCAGAAATCTGCCCATTAGCCTTCTGTTTCTCTGTAGTTCATCCTCTGCTGGTCCTTTGTACCCTGCAGCCATGTTGCAATCTGCTGGTCTGTCCATTCTTTTATTTTCTAATCATCTGCATGGAACGCTTTACCCACTAGTGTTAGGGCAATCCCACAGTTGACCCACTTTAAACGCACCCTGAAGATGCACTTTTTAAAATGCTGACTGACTCCTCATAATGCTGACTGACCGGTTTTCTGACTGATTTTGTTGATTACTTTTCGACCTGCTTAATATTGGTCTGTTTGTTTGTGCATCCTGGCTTTTAAGTTTTGTGTGCGCTCTGAAGCCTGTGGGCGAGTGGCGCTCTACAAAAATTAAATAATAATAATAATGATAATAATAATAATCTAGCATCCTTTGCCAAACTCGTCCTATGTCATTGCATCTGATCCTTAAAGGGACACTAGCACCTCTACGGGCAAGATGCACCCAAAAGCAGTGTCATGTGGCTACGGGTCACAGCGACGGATATAAAATCCTGCTTTATCAGCGACCATTTGGCAGGTTTATAGCAGCTCAGTGCTGGAAAGGTGTGACTTTTCCTCCTCTTGATTACACAGACAGTAAAAGGTGCTCATTCTCTTGTTACAGAAAAAGTCAAGTTAAGCCTCTGCAATGTAGTGACTGTTAATCATGCCTGTTAATTAGTGTACCCACCTGCACCAAAATTTAAATAAACCAGGCTTTTAAAATGCTTTCTTTATGGTGAAGCAGCCGTCCTTCAGCAGACACAAAACCACATGTCCGACTACATTTTCATGCTCTGTGGGCTTCAGTTGTGCAAAGCAAGCGAGTGTCCCTTTAATCAAGCTGATTTTAAAGGTCTGTTGCCTATACTGGCAGAAACTATTTAGTCTCAAGACCCAGATCTGAGTTAATGGACATATTGTTGTCTCTTCTGTATTTTGTTGGTGGGATATGGGGTCTTTTGTTAAATCGACTGGCGTTACCTGTCCTTTTTCCTCCTATCCTACTTGGTACTAACAGGTGTGTTCATTTCTTATTTTTTACCAGGCTGCCTCTGCTTCATACAGATGTACAGAAGAAGCAGGACACAATGAGGTCTTCTACAAAATTCCCCCCACTGGGGCAAAACCAGCAAGAGGGCAAAGCCCCAAAACATCGCTTCCACAATGATAAGTCGGAATGCACACAGGATTTAACCACTGCTCGGTATACAAACATCTCCAAAAATTATGGCCTCAGCACATACAATCAAAACGCTCCTTTCACTGCCAAAAAAAGCATTGGAATCGACCGAGCTCATCCCCTAAAGCCGATTGTGAAGAGCGAAATGGCTAGTATGAACAACATTTCAGGATTGGAGGCTAAGGTGCAAAAGAGGGTACCAATCAAAAAGGCGTGCAGTCTGCTTTCCTACACCAAGATCCCATTCCTGCCAGAAGCGGATATGATTACCCACAGTAAGAGGCTTGACCAAGTTGAGCCCCTAAAGCCGATTGTGAAGAGCAAAAAGGCTAGCGTGAACAACATTTCAGGATTGGAGGCTAAGGTGGAGGAGGGGGTACCAATCAAGAAGGGGTGCAGTCTGCTTTCCTACACCAAACTCCCATTCTTGCCACAAGCGGATATGAATAACCACAGTGAGAGGCTCGACTGAGCTGAGCCCGTAAAACCTATCACCGAGAGGAAAACTACCATCCCCAGAAATATTGTGCCTTCAGTGGACAACCTGGAAGGAAAGTTGAATAGGACAGAAGCCTGGGTACTAGACAACATACGAAGGGCTGAAGAGCAAACAAAGAAGCTATAGATGGAGACAGAAGATATCGCACTCAAACTTGTAGGAAGCGAGAGCAATCCTTGGTCGATTTGATCCTTATCAGATATAGCCAGAACACTTTCTGAAATTGAATGAGAGGGTTCTGAGATAGACAAGTGAACTATCTGAGCGGAGTGGGAAGAATTCACCAATGCTGGTCAGGAGGTCAGCCAGACAGGTGCACAGTGCCCGAACCCGCCCATCACTCCTTCAATCATCTGAGTTAAAAGCCGTTAACCTGCCAGACCTGCACTGAAGCGCTGCAGCAAGTGGAGTCTGAAAAGCTCTCTATCACCAGTCAGGAGCCCGGACAGAAAGGTGCTCAGTGCCCGAATCCACCCATCACTCCTTCAATCATCTGAGTTGTAAGCCGCTCACATGCCAGATCAGCATTTAAGCGCTGCAGCAATCAGGCTGTGAAGAATTCACTATCGCCGGTCAGGAGGTCAGCAGGAAAGGGGCACAGTGCCCAAATCTGCCCATCACTCCTTCAATCAGCAAAACTCAAAGCCTGCTCAACTGCCAGATAAGCGTTGAAGTGCTGCAGGGAGGGGAGGGTGAAGAACTCGCTAACGCTGGTCAGGAGGCTGGTCAGAAAGGTGCAGTGTCCGAATCCACCTATCACTATCAGCCAAATTCAAAGCCTGCTTAACTGCCAGATCAGCATTGAAGCGCTGCAGTGAACGGAGTTGGGAAGAACTCGCCATTGCTGGTCAGGAGGCCGTCCAGAAAGGTGCACACATTGCCCAAACCCACCCATCACTCTTTCAATCATCCGAATTAACTAACCTGACGTATCAGCTTTGAAACGCTGCAGGGAGCAAACTGTGAAGAACTCGCTAATGCTGGTCAGAAAGGTGCACAGTGCCCGAATCCACCCATCACAATCAGCCAAATTCAAAGCCTGCTTAACTGCCAGATAAGCGTTGAAGTGCTGCAGGGAGGGGAGTGGGAGGAGCTCACCAATGCTGGTCAGGAGGCCCGCCAGAAAGGTGCACAGTGCCTGAACACACCCAGCGCTCCTTCAATCATCCAAATTAAAAGCCACTAACCTGCCAGATCAGCATTGAATTGCTACAGTGAGAAAAGTGTGAAGAACTCGCTAACGGGGGTCAGGAGGTCAGCCAGAAAGGTGCACAGTGCCTAAACCTGCCCATACCTCTTTCAATTATCTGAATTAAAAGTTGTTCAACTGCCAGATCAGCGTTGCAGTGCCACAGCGAGCGGAGTGTGAAGAACTTGCTAACGTGGGTCAGGTGGAGGCCATAAAGATGCACAATGCAGAAGAGGGAATAATACAACCTTGTCAGTTGAATAAACTTTAGTAACATTTCATTCCAGCTGTGCTGCCCAGTTAGCTTGGGAAGAAAAAAAATCAGCTTTTCCCAGCTGGGCTTCCATATTTCACTCTCAGTAATGCCAGGTCAATCCTCAAACTTCTCATTGACAAAGACAGTCGACTCCCCAAGAACAACTTTTAATGAGTTTTCCACAAGCTCTTAAGGTGCGACATTCTAGAATTGGGCTATTTACAATTTAAGAAACTGTTCTCAAAAAATTGATCCCTTTCACTCTGATTTTTCGGGGGAAAACCAAGGTCTTTCTGCCCTTTCTTGTAACTGGACACAACCTATCTGGATGACAATGCCTTTTCGAAAAACAAATATGTTTATGGCCTCAATCAGAGAAAACCAATCGCAGATTTTCAGTTTAATGGTTCGGAAACCAGCGTTTTCTCAGCCACCGCTTATGATGATTTCATAGAAATACCTCCTCACAGGAACATGTCACGTTCCTAGCCAACAGGACCAAAAAATTGTAATTTAATCAAATAGTTGGAATTGTGCTGGTCTTACATCTGGCTGTAATATTTTTAACCAAAATGATATTTTTAATAAAGTTTCTGCTTACAAGAAAGTTGGTCTACAAAATATTTTTATTTTGATGGCTGTTCCGTTTATGAACAATTCACACTCAAATGTAAGAGTGGACATAATAAGGGTTGGCTTCTCACTATGGTTTCAGCTGCATTGGGGTAGGAATTTGTATCACCAGATGAGGTTTAGAAGGTCTTTTGATGGTTCCATTTTGAATGCCAATCAACAACATTGGCGCCCATAATTATGTTTGTATTGCTAATGTTTATCTTTCCCTTTCGCAGGCAAAGTCAAAAAAACCTAGAGCTCAACCTCTTCTCTTAAAAATATTACATGCAGTATCTACTTTCCTTGATGATGTATTTCTGATCATGGGTGACTTTAACAGTTGGCTTCTAGTAATAGTAGCAGTAAAATTAATCTTTATTTACATTTTTACACTTGTCAAGCTAAATACATCACATCAAATTACAAGTTATACATAAAAATGGCAACCTTTTTGCACAATTTTCCAATTTAGCTTTCGCTGGTTGTAGTGCTCTATCTTTACATAAAAAGCTTCTTTTGCAAATGATCAAAGTAAACAAATGTCCATAGCCGACGAAGCATTTAAAAAAGAAAATCTGGACTTAAAATTTGCAGCAGTCTCATCCTCTAAAATTTTAGCTAACCATCTCACTTTCAAGTGTGTCAACAATTTAAAGTTGAGAAAAAAATGGACATCATCGTCTGGTGAGATCTTATCACATTGACAAATATAAGATTCTTTTAACAGGCCTAGTCTAGAGCCCAAGAATGACAAAATAAGCAAAATACCACAATGAACTGAGAGAATATTTCTTACCATTTTTTGGGAAGTACATACATCAAAAAGTCATTCTCTACCCAAACATCTTTTAAAATTCATATAAAAATAGAAAGAAACCAATTGTCTTATTTTCTGTATGTCTTTCAGCATGCGATCCATAGCGGCCATTTTCTTCAGTAAGATCTTTTTTGGTATATCCGAGTTAATAAGTCATACCGGCCAATCGAAATGTCTATGAGCTGGAAAAAAATCAACCCACCCTAATGCGTATGTGTGGGGAGAATTTGAACATATAGAATTCCTTAGCTCATTGAAACATTTATTTACCACATTTCTCATAGTTGAAAACTCGAGACTAGTCATAAAATTCACATCTCTAAATTGAGCTGTACTATTAATTGCTGTTAAGCTAAATCCAGTCGTATTTGCGCAGTCGAGGTAAACTTGCTTAAACCTAGACACATCCATAATCATTTTCCTTCTAGTAGTTCGAACTTGTCCCAGTATTTGAACCCCCACAATTCTGATCCATATAGAGCAACGGACACCACCTGTCCTTCATAGGCCCATAAGAGGAACCACCAAATTTCCTTCAGATTTATAATTGAACTTCCTAAGACCTCCTAGATGACTTACCCCCCTTCAGTGAGTTTCGTGCCACATGCGGGGTCCAGGTTAAGCATCTTGTGAATAGGAAACCAAGATATATATATTCATTCACATTTAGAAGGGGATGCCCATCTATGAACCACTTATGTATTTGTTTGTTTCTATCAAACTGCATTGTCACGGTTTTGGTTTTTATTAATTACCAAACATTTTTCCTGCGTGAATTACATAAGTGTATTTAATTTACGCTGTAGGCTCAATTTCAAATGATCAACTGATGAATCGTCAGTTATATCATTCTTTTAACAGGTTTAGACTGGGGATTCTCCTCAAGAATAGGTATCTCTGGAGGAAGAAAGGTATTCCCCACAATTCCAGATGGTGTCCCTGCTCTAATGGATCTATTAGTGACGGTTAGCACGTTCTCTTTATTTGTCCTCTGCGTACTATAACACGTGAGAAATCGTTCTCAATATTTGGTAAATATAATCTGCTTTATAATACTGTGGGTCTGAAATGTATCTTTGGTTCAACAAACTTTCAAATAACTGTCGCTGTAAAACATTTTTTGGACAATGCTATCTTATGTAAAAGCACTGCTTGAACTTTTTTAAAGGTTGTTGTATTTATCGTTGTTTTAATGGAAAGATTTCCTGTAAATCAATTGACATGGGTTTAAGTCTAGTTTCAATAAAGATTTTATTATTATTATTACTTGAAGGCAGCTCAGCTGAAACCCACCAAATGGCCTCACCCCACAGGTATTTATGGTCTCCTCAGGCACGACAATTAATAGAAAGGTTAAATTATTAGCAGATCAAGATGCACACATTTTTATCAAAATTATCATGAGCGTGAGGCAGGTTGTGGGCAGGATGAGAAATGGAAGAATGTTTATGTTTAGGGGAAGAGTGCACATTTTTCTCTATCATTGTTACCACGGAACATTAAAAACCTTTTAAGCTACACCGGTGACAATACTCCACCCTCTGGCTTCAATGTTTTAGTGTGTCAGAGACTCTGCACACCGCATATAAATAAAGGGTGCTAGCTTGAAAATACACAAGTTCACTATGGAACAGAGAACACTGTGGCAAGGCACTTCCCTTCTATCATGGTCTCTGGTGTGTCTATGCGCCCGCTCATATTAATGTGGATGTTTCCTCTCAGAAACTGACTCTGAAAACCTCACTCATCACTGGGCCTTCAGAGACTCTTCCAGCCCCAGAGAGATTGTTGCTGGTCCTGGAGGCACAGAAGGCATCTCTGGTAGGGGACGGCACCATGGTTGGGTGCTTCCAATTTTCTGTGGCCTCTGGTATCTGCCTGCACCCACCCAGCTTCAGATGGGATGTTTCCTCTCAGATTTCCATACCAACATCTGAAGGCTTCATTGTTATAACTTGCTCCAATAAAGGATTTGAATGTTTTTTTCTGTATACAACAATGCAGCCAACACTCATAAAACCCAACAAAGCCCAGCACTTCAATACTGCCGGGGTGGTGATTTAACGCTATACAAGAAATTACTAACATAACATAACATAACATACAGATGAGTGCTGTTGTTCATTTAACCCTTAACATTGTCGCTTGCCTTAATAATGTCTCACTTAATGCTTTTCTACTGGAGGTAGTATCTAGTCAACCAAATTGTATATAGCCCAAAGAAATGTTTTCTCAAATGTTTATAAGCGTATTATCACAAAGGTTTCCTCTATGTTTAATCATGTGTTTGTATGGCCCACTCACAATCCTGTAGCAACAACCTAAGTGAACAGTATGTTCAATCTAAGCCATGGGTCTTATCAGACTACTGTTAAACATGAAGCATCATCTAACCAATTCAATGCTAGAAAACACCAAGAAGGAAATTGATGACTGTAGAAACTAATGCAGGCCACTGTTCCAAGCAAGCCATGTCTAACTATGCCCCGGTGGGCTGAGCAACCTGTAAGCTGTTGCAGAGTGGGGATGCCTCGTTGCGTGGTATGAGCGACAAATGTAATAGACTGCTTGCGGAACTCCCAATGAGGCCCATCATCTGAAATTAGGGAGTTATTATCAGTTGTGTAGAATGGGTTTTTATATGTTTGCTTTTGTGGAAAACCACAAAACAACATTCTGAAATCTATCTGCAAAATTATGAGTGTCCGCAGCATGTTTTCAAAGCGAAAACATGCGGTACACAGCTTGAAAACATGAAGAATACCGCACATGTTTTTGCAGAACACTGCAGGATCATAAGTGTGGTGTCCCTCATGTTTTCTTTGTGGTTTCACCTGCTGCAAAAACAAAAACAATAACATAAAATTTCATGCCTCCCTTAAGTGAGGCATGAAAATTGAGGCGGGTTCTACTGGTGCTTCCAACACAATTCCCACCGGATGTTAGTTTCCTTTGAGGTACCATCTTCCCACATTCATTAGCATCCCACATTGCAAAACATGCAGACATCCATATGTTTGTGGATGTTCCACATGTTTTATATGTGGTCATCCACAAAATGAGGTACTCAAGATTTTGTGGGTGACCGAATTTCTAAAAATTCGGTGCAGTCATCCAATTTTGTGGCTCACCCCATGAGGATCTCCTGACGAGGTCTTTAGTGAAAATGTATTTTCTGTTTTGGCACACATCAAGTGAGCAGGTCTAATATTTTAGTTGTTCACAAGGAAGGTGGCCTGGCTGGGGAAGACAGCCAACCAGTTTAGTGTTCATTGAGTAATCATTAATTTTAGGAAGTCTTTTATATTAGAGAACTTTCTGTGGAAAATTGCATATACAGAGCAGGGAATAGAATTCTGAGTTTATTACTGTTTATTTTTCTATCGAACTCCAGCCAATTTAGGCCATACAGGAAAGTGGAAGAACGAGTTTTCAGATCAGTCACCAGGAATTTAGCTCCAAGAGCCCAGCTCGAGCCTGGGGGCTCAGATAATCAGTGCACAGTGAATGCTCTTCATACTGTAGCCTTGACCAACAATGTTTAAGTGCAATGCATTTATACATTGTTACACTACACTGTTGCACTACAATGTATAACTGCACTGCATTTATACATTGGTGCTATACATTGTAAGACTACAATGTTTAAATGAATTGCATTCATACAATGCCCTGAGGCCCATGGGCGTGTGGCACGTTAATCTAGTCAATAAAGTAAAGTAAAGTAAATGTCACAAGCACTGTCTCGGTTCGCGATTGGGCTCGGGCTCGCAGAGCCTATGCCCGGCTCAGCTCAGGCTTGGCTTGTGCTAAAAAATTTCAGGCTCCCCAGCTCTAGATAAAAAGACTGTGGATGGGAGTATTGTGGGTGGCTGTAGATCCTAGACGATTGTCCAATCAAGCAGATCACACAGAATGCAGGGGTTAACTCCACTTAGCCAAGCTGTAGAGAGTGCCCAATGGGAGGCATCCTTTAGAGCATTGGGAGTTCCATAATCCATGACTGTTAGTGTGACCTAGGTCCGCTCATAACTCATAAAATTATGATGCTTAGCAAGATTGAACTAGTATTGCAAATTTGTTTATTTATTTTAAGACACTTATAAAGTGCACATCTGAGACAGAAAAACTCTTCTTGGCGCATATGCGTGAGCGACATATCCCTGGTGGTGTCACTTCCCTAAATTACGCTACCCTTCCTTGTCCAGAATTCCCCAAATTGGGCCTGTCAATTTGATTTAAAACGTTGACTGACACAAAGTCAAAGATTCACACTTATTTTGGTTAGTGTATTTTTTTGGCTTATTTGTCACGTGACATTCTGTTTTCTTATGTGTATGGTGTGGGGCGACCTTGAAGTGAATTTATTTTCTTTGTTAAAAATTGCTTGAGCCGAGCAGTTCCCTCCCTTCTTCAGGGCCCCCACCTGTAACTCTTATAGTTGAATTCTCTCAGTAGAAGGCAGAGTTGGAGGTGTGATGGCCCCTGAGAAAGAATGCTGCCAAAGAATGCAGCCCTGTATACTGACACATTCTCTGCTGCTCATTAATCTTTCCAGAGACTCTTTCAAAGGAAATATTGTTTTCATCTTGGGAGAAGTGTGGAGTAGGTTCGAGGGGCTGATGCTCTTGACTGGGGCCCCCAAAAGAGGGCTTATTACAATGACATGATTGCACGATTAGGTTTAAAAGCAGTGGTGCGAATTTCCCCTGCAACACAATTGTGTCATGGCAATAAAGAGATCTGAGTTTTGCTGTGCTCTGCTGCTGTGATGCATGGTGTGAAATCCACATTTACATTCTGTGTGGTGCATTGACCTACTGAGATATTTTAAAAAGGACTAAAAAACTGACCAGCAGGTTACAAGCACACCTTTGTATTGACCACATTAACCCACAAGTCAATTTACTAGGGGAATAATGTCAAATAAATAACAGCAGCAGCCCTTAAGCTATCTTGCTGGAGTGTTCCGTTAAGACATTGAGCTCTAGCACCCATGCTATTCATTCTAATATTCTGCAAGTGGAGTGCTTTGATGCTTTTATTATAGAGAACACACACTTTTCCCATTTCTTCTTTTAGTTGCACCATACAGAAAAGCATCTACATCTTCACACAACTGCCTAAAAAATACTACCCAGATAGTTTGATGAAAAATCCTGTGATTCATAGTATTATAAGGCTACGGTAGTTATATATAACTTTTGAACCGTAAAAGCTATCATCCTGAAATTTTGAAAAAAAAATTTGGTGGATTCCATCTGCATTTTGCTGCTAAATATCAGAAAGTTAGAATTTACGGCTCAAAAGTTAAAAGTTATTCAAAACAGAATGATCGGGCTGTTTTGGGCTTTTAAAATGGAAAAGTCCCATAGGGAAATTGCCTCACATGCAAAGCCTAAACCGCTGAATGGATTTTTATGCAATTTTTTGGGTTTCGAAATAGCACGGATCATTCGCGTGCTTTTACCAAAACTATTCTTTTTCTTACTTTCTCTTATTCTAGTTTTTCTTTATTTTTTCATTTTCTTTTCTCCTTTTCTTTTTTCTTCCCTCTGCGCCCCCTAACTGGGGAGGTTTAAGAGAGGGGGCGCCGGCGAAAAGGCCGGCGCCGCACATGTGGCGCTTTTAAAAGCGCTGCATGGCTAATTTGCATATTTACAAAAGCGCTAGCGCTAAAGCGCTGTGCTTACCTCTTATGTAGTGCTCAGGGGAAGTTACAGAACTCTGTAACTTCCCCCCATTTAAACCCCTCCCACAGGAAGTTGGGATTAGCCCAGGCATGTATCCCATGCCTGGGGACTGGTCTAATCCCAACTTCCTGT